>CM060952.1:163456156-163518656 GCA_030765055.1 Mantis religiosa
CAATTCGCAACACAAAGATGTTTACCTCAGCTTATCGCACATACACGGCGAGTCCAGTGTAAGTATAGTCTTTTCAGATGTAATCATGTCTTCTGGGCAGAATTGTGTCATACATCAGCAGGCGCGAGGAAACATATCATATAGATACACGCTTCCAATCGCTCTATTTGTGTTTCTTATCTTACTGTACATCAGCTTACTAATATTTAACTCTTCTAATCAAGCAGGTAAGACCCGATAAGGGACGATCACAGCGCTGGTTACCTGAAGGTCAATACGCCTCAACGCTCTGTCGAGAAATATATGTTTCCTTTCTCTTTGAAGGCGGCCATGAATGAAAATAAACGAGTATCGAATAAAACTATCTTCCAGATAACATTTTGAGAGCTTAAAACATTCATAGAAGCTTGTGTTATTGGCTTGCTGATAAAAAACACTGACTGTCGTACTAAGTTTTTCACCATTAGTGACGCATAGTACATATTGTCACGTGACCACTCCCTCTTCTTGATGGTGAGTTTCTCGCTCTCTCTGTTAGCAACTGTTGTCCAGGGCGGACGTATGAGCAGGTAACCGGCCATGAAGGCCACCTAATGCATCTTTCCCTTTTGTAGTAAACCTTTGTTTGTCTAAAATGTTAGTTTTTGGCATGTTATCTAATTACACCTGATAGAAAATTCCAACCTCCTCACAAAGCATGTGAATCCTACCGAATGAGTAATCCCCTTGTGTAAGATCTGGTCATGTGCTAATTATCCATTACCATCCTTGGTTATATCGTTGCAATATATTTAATATCTTAAGTGATACGTTACGCAATTCGTAGCATTAATGAAAGCTCGCTGTGAGCTAGTTGTGCTACTTTACGAAAATTTTGAAACTATCATTTATTAAATAGGTGAAGGCATTTGCTGTCTGCTATTGCTTTCACCCTTTCCAGACCTTCATTCCTACGGCTAGTCGCGATAGACAAAACGCTCCATTGTGGCCGAGTCTTGACCATGCCGGAGTTATTGATATTGTGTACCACAGGAGTATATAAAACTTTTGGGACGCAGAGATTAGTGAAGTGCTTAGGAATCGTGGAATATTTCCATCTGGTTTGAGGCTGGCCTGAATATCTATAATCCCTAATCGGTATTTAGTTTTCCCGTAAACATCCCCAGAATATTTAAATGATGTTTACATCATGAAAAACAAAATTTTGAGAATCAACTAAATGGATGTGCCCCATGTAAGGAAGATATAAGCTTTTTCATATATACCTATACATTACAGATTTTTTTTGGTATATTTTTGAAACTTTCACTTATTTGAAATGAAACATAAGAAATGTTATCTATTTCCCATGCTTTTACGTACTGGAATGTTGTCAGCGTCTAACTTTAAAACATTTCCTTTTTAGAACACTTGTCCTGGGCACGAAAGAGTTAAAACTCTAAGATTCATTCGAAAACTTCTGGAAAATGATGCACCAAATGAAATCATTTTAGTTAACAGTGATAGCGATGGTAATGCGCATTTCGGTGAACTATTGATTAGGTGAAAGCGTCAAAGGTATTTGCCCTAGCAGAGTAAAACAAATAATTGGTGTGAATACCTCGCTATTTCAATCATCCATTATTGACGATGAATAGAGTACATACTGGGAACGCTTGAATTTCTGTGGATGACAGCACAATATTCTGAAACCCTTGACATCAAGATAAGCTTTAACAACCAACTTATTGGAAGTGACCATTATGGCTATGACAGACGCACTTGCTCACCTCTTCTGTTTACTCTATTCATTATGCTGGTGACGCTTATGAAGGGCGTGTACGAGAATCAACATAATCTACCTATCTCTTGAATTAAAAGTCACTGACGATATCAAAGTTGAACTTCTGAAATCCTGCATTTTTAAGCAAAGCACTTCAGTACTTATTTTCTTCTGTTAGAGATAAGTCTTCAAGTTCTAAATAGGAGCTTTATAGGTCAGAATAAATAAATCTTAATAATTACCCACCTATTTATCTTTCAATACCAAATTAATCTAAATGACTTCTGATTAATTTCAGCGAATTTCAAACCAATGAACCATAAAAGGTATCTGTACCTGTAATTTTTATTTATATTTTATAACTTCTGTTATTATTATTATCATCATCATCAATATTATTATAACCATCATCATCAACATTATTATTATTATTATTATTATTATTATTATTATTATTATTATTATTATTATTATTATTATTATTATTATTATTATTATTATTATTATTATTATTATTATTATTATTATTATTATTATTATTATTATTATTATTATTATTATTATTATTATTATTATTATTATTATTATTATTATTATTATTATTATTATTATTATTATTATTATTATTATTATTATTATTATTATTATTATTATTATTATTATTATTATTATTATTATTATTATTATTATTATTATTGTTATTGTTATTGTTATTATTTTTATTATTATTATTATTATTATTATTATTATTATTATTATTATTATTATTATTATTATTATTATTATTATTATTATTATTATTATTATTATTATTATTATTATTATTATTGGTATTATTATTATTATTATTATTATTATTATTATTATTATTATTATTATTATTATTATTATTATTATTATTATTATTATTATTATTATTATTATTATTATTATTATTATTATTATTATTATTATTATTATTATTATTATTATTATGATCATCATCATCATCATCATCATCATCATCATTATTATTATTATTATTATTATTATTATTATTATTATTATTATTATTATTATTATTATTATTATTATTATTATTATTATTATTGTCCAATAACCAATTTTTGTATTTATTTACGGAATACAGTTAAATTTTGATACAAAATTTGGCATATTATGCAATCCAAATACTCCTATTTATACTCTTCTAAAGCAATTGAGGTGTTTAAAGTTCCAAACTCTCTAAAATAATGTTTTAATATTTGCACAGAATATTTAGTATCATAATAACTTGCATTTATTTGTTTATTATTTGAGTATAACGGATAAAGATATAAAGAAATAGACTTAAGTTATTATTCAAACCATAAAACTTGTAACATTACAGTGTAGACCGAAGTTAATTTACTCTGTGTGCTATCATTTTAATATATACAAGTAGAGTTCTATAAAATAGTTGTTACAAATCGAAACTATAGGCACATCAAACTGTTCGATCCTCATTCAACATCAGCGATCCATTCCAGACTTCATCGAGTTATTGATTTTTACACTCCATTCGTGCACTCTTTCAGGCTCCACTTGATCTACCTCCGTATCAGAACTGAATAAACGTTGGCGTCCGTGTCAAGCACCCATAAAAACCGTTGGCCAAATTCGATACGAAAATAGAGTGCCAGTTCAGTTTCATTTCACGTCGAAAGTACAGTCGTTGAAATACTTCACCTATCACGTTGGTTTACTGGTCTTGAATTTGCTGCTCCCCATAGTGTCAATAAGCGATGAACCTAATTAACTCAATGGGGTGCTTCCCATGATTCCTGCTATTGATGAGCCAAGAGTAGTGGCTAGGGGAAGGTCGTGCGGTATCGGCCGGGCTAAGTTTCTTGACTTCACTCTGTAACTGTGGTGGTTAATCGGAATCTTACTATATTATTCTTTTGCCTCAGGACATGTTCCATAGATATTATAATGAAATGCCTTTTATTTTTGCTTATAGTACTTTATTACATCGAAAGTAAAAAATATAGAATTATAAGGTTTGTAGAAAGTGTCTTCCAGTATCGGCCACCGCCCTTTCAGTTGCAATATAGATTGTCAGTGATACATTGCACTGCCACATATGGAACAATAGTATAAAACAAAAGCATGGGAACTTATTGACACTATTTCTGCTCAGTTCACAAATGTTTAGCTCACTGGTTTACAGAGATCGCAAATATACCGCTGCTGTGGGCCTCAGAATATCTTCCGTGCGCTAATAGCTACACTGACCACCATCAAGCACTTAGAGCAGACAAAGAACTGAAGAGAGGAAGAAGATATTAGACTATAGCGCACGTGGATGCACTGGAAATTCTACCACATGGAGGCAATAAGGCAAATCACATAGTGGCCGGTACTGCAAGCCGGCCGATACTGCAGGATTCTCCCCTATATATTTATCTGTTGGATTTAAGTACAATTGTTGTAATTAAGTTGTAATAAAAGTGAAAATAAATACCTGAATATATACCACAAATACCTAAACATGTGCAAGCTTATGAAACCTTATTATACTTTCTAATTCATTTTGTACGAAATGTATGTAGCACTTTCCTCCACATATTATCCGAAATGGACTTATATACGTCTGCTGAAAGTATAACCGAATATATTCTGAAAGTTTTAGATCTTTAATGAAATATTTAAGCTGACCTGTGCAATAAAAGAGAAATCATCGATGTGTGTGTGTTTGTGTGTGTGTGCGCGCACACGCGCGCGAGTAAGACAGAAAGAGAGAGAGGGGGGGGGGGAATAAGGAAGGGGACGTTTGCATACGTTTAGCCCCTCTTTGTATTTTGTATTCCCTACTATCTACACAGGAAAAAAAAAACTTTTATTCTCGTTATCAAATTGTCACCAAACCACACTATCCAAGACCGAGAGAGAGAGAGAGATAACGAGAGAGATAACAGAAGGAAAGAGAAATAGAAAGAGGAATGCAATAGAGCGGGAGAGGAAGAGAGATTATGAGAGACTGGAAAGTACTATTTCGCATATACAGAGGAAGCGGGAGAGAAAACAGGCTAGCAATGGGTTAAAAGGTTGACAGGGGAAGAAATAGCATTTCCATTTTTAATAGAATAAGACGAGGCATGTGTAAACTTTACTTGTTCATTTATAAATCAATTTACTGTCGAAACACACAACGGTGTAGGAAAGTACTTCGTTAGTAGTCTACATCTAATACTACATTTCCGCCAACATTACAAAATTATACATAAATTTTCCCTATACTGGTGAAGAAAAGTCAATTATTTTCTTTTTAATTTATTTTAACTGAAGTGCGCTTACTTGTGTTTTGCTCCAACATTACTGTAGTAGCATCAAAGTCTCACTCTCCGAGCACCATCAATTTTACGTGAGTCCATTGTTTCAATTATGTAGACTTGGTGCTGCTCATCAAGAATTTGAATTTAGTGCTCACTAGTGATACTGAACCCTGTGGTTCGGTCCCAGGTCAGGGTTTGCAATGGGATACTACGAGGGCTGTTCAATAAAGAATGACCACAGCTTTTTGACAACGTACCTTTACTCATCCTCATAATTTTGATAGTCCTTCTCAAAATAGTCTCCCCTGAATGCGATGCACTTGTCCCAGCGTTTCTGCCAGTCTTCAAAGACATGCTTCAAAATCGCCTCCGCAGCCCAAAGCACAGCTTCTGACGATGGATAATGCCTCCCATGAACGCGTTTCTTCGTATTAGAGAATAGAAAAAAAGTCACATGGGGCTAAAACCGGACTATAGGGAGGGTGAGCTACTCAGCAACAACTTTGGCAATATGCAGCCGCACATTATCATAGTGCAGCCTCCAGCCTGTGTCACGGAAATGTGGTCTTTTGCACCTGATTTGGACTTGCAATGTTTTCAGGACATTGCCCACTTACCGATGTGTGTGCGGGCACAACACGCTGATAAACCATTCCATGAATATCAAAGAATCAGATGACCATAACTTTCTCAGCAGAAGTAACCACTTTTGCTTCTCTGGGGGGTTGGTGGTGAAGCAGATTTCCACCCTGAGCTTGGCTGTTTGCTCTCAGGATCAAAATGATGTAGCCAAGTGTCATCAGCAGTGATTACGTTTGAAAGTAACTCCGGATCTTCCTCTAGCATCAACTTTAACTGCATGTTACCTCCATTGCACCGGTAGGTGATACTGAACATGTCTGAACTTACCTGATTCTCAGAGGCGGGAACCAGGAGTACCAACAATGAAACTACTACGGCGTGTTTTTTCACTTTAAGCTAACAGAATATAATAAGATTAAACTTTAGAGCAAACAATAATGTCCGTAAAAATTATGATCATTCTTTATTGAACAGCCCTCGAATATCGGAAGAGTTTTACTGTGAGGTACCAATTTGGAGTTTGATTTTGACCATGAACTTTTCGCGTATTTTTCCTGGTAAACATGGCAAGTGCGGTTATTTTAAATGCTTCATTCAAAATTATTCATGGCTTTAGTGAACTGACTTTTAGCAATAATTTTAATAATGATAATGTTATTAGAAATTCTAAAGATATTTTAGTTCAGGTGTTAAATGGTTTGAGAACTAATTAAAACATATAAAATATTACATCTGGCCATGAAATTTACGCAAACATATATAATTTGTTCAATAGAAAGATGTTGACTTCCCATAGCAACGACAGGATTACTGGTAGGAAACTGACTTCAGGTAGCATCTTTCTTGTGCATTGATATTCCGAACAGTACGGACGTGTGTGATACCATCTGCAAGTTTGCAGAAACATTACGGTGCATGATATAATGTAGAAGTATATTTTGCTTCAGTCTGCGTCCCCGAACATTATATTAGTGTGTACGAGAATTATCATGAAATTGACATCAAAAGCAAGATCAAAGGAAAACTAGATTATTTGGAAACATTATTTGGAGACACCAAATGAGCAGATATCATCACTAATCAAGGCTTCGCGGGTGATCAGCCGTGTCAAATTAATAAACGTTGAGCTTTCGGCTATTGTTAACTCCATGGCCTTCTTCAGGATCTTATCTTCAGGATCTTCAGGATATCATCACCAAAATTTTTGCTATAAAATGATCGCCACAACGCGGGGTTTTTAAAACACCGACCTCTGCAGTTATCCCAGTTTGCAGTGAAGTTAATGCTACAGTCTCCTCCCCATTTCCTTTCATTTCGTATCCTCTTTCAAGTTATAGGGCCACTCAGGGGTCCTGTGTCAGCCAACAACGGGCAAAACTTCTCGGCCCCTGAAGATGGCCATCGGAACCTCCACAGCAGTTGAGCCTTTGCCGTTCTCGCTGGAGGGAAGATACCCTCCAGTGGCTTGAGAGCACCTCTCAGCCAATGGCATTAGGAAGCAACGACTCTACCGCTTACGTTGTCCGTTTCTGCAGCTCTCCCCTTACGGTAGCTTCATTTCGTCCATTCCTGCTGAGGGTGTACGCACAAAAAGTTCAATTGCTGATCCAATGGGATTCATACGTGAGTTTGATTCACCTTCGGTTCCTTTAATATCTATATTGAGTTATTTCCGTGGTGTTTAAAACCATCAAATTGTTTGTTTACATTTTACAATAAGTATCCTAGTTCTGCGATCATGATTTCTATTGACTTTCTGTACTAGCATTGTGAGAAAGGAATGTGCACTGTAAACGTATTTGCATTGAATTTAAATCTAATTGCAAGATTTACAGACAAAAAATGTTTTTGATATTTTCTTGTGCTGCTAGTTTGAATACACATTCTTAAAATCGGGAGACAGAGATTGAAAATGTAGTATTGTTATTCTAGCAATAATAACAACAAATTTATTACAAAAATTTACAAAAGTTTCTCGCTCTGTTGATCCAGCAGAGTTTATAAAGCAAATTATGTTGCAGATTATGTAGTCTTCGTACTGGTTTTTGCAAGCCCTTGTATTGGTTCACCGAGCGGTATTTTCCAATTTACTCTTCATTAATCGAGAGTAGTAATTACAGACTTGTCAATAAGTTACTGCAGACAGTACAGCGTAATTACATATTGTTCTCAAACAGGTTAAAGTGAATGATGCTGAGACAGAATTATTTAGATAGGATGATGTCCAACATTATGAAGTGATAAGTCCAGAGATAAATCGTGCTTGAAAATAACACGTTGGTAATGATGATGATGATGATGATGATGATGATGATGATGATGATGATGATGATGATGATGATGATCAGGTTTAAGGGCGCTCAACTTCGAGGTCATCAGCGCCCTTAAAAAGTCAAGAGGGTTAAAATAACTGATTGAAGAGGCAAGACTGAAAGACTATCACTGAAATAAAAGCATGATAAAAAACCGCACAGCGGTGTCGCTAAACACTAAGCAGGACCAAAAACCGCAAAAGCGATAAAATGGATAAAATGCACAAAGACCTTGGGCCTAAATTCTAAAACCTATAGCTAAAACGTATGCTAAAACTTTGCGCACCGCGGTCTCGTCATTCCCGAGGATCTCCGACAAGCTGGCCGGCAGCTGGAGAGACCTACGGAGACGTGATAGTCTAATACAGTCTAAATATACGTGTCTTACAGACAGTTCGGCACCACACAGCGGGAAAACTGGAGCTGGGTTGCGGTTTAATAAAAAATATGCGTAAAATAGCAGTGCATAATGCGCAACCGAGCCAGGGTTATTTCCTCCCGACGTGATAAACGAAAGAAGGTCGCCCAATGAATCGGAAGGCCCTTCACCGATCTGAGCTTGTTGCCTCGCTACGCACAACAAGCCGAAAGTCTTCCGTAGTGAGCACAGGGAGGGTAATACCAGGTGTTGTGGCTACCAGCTTAGCCGCCGAATCCGCCATTTGATTCCCTTCCAGGCCAACGTGACTAGGAATCCAAGCCACACCACGCTGACGCCAGAGGCGTGCAAAACGTGGAGGGCATCCTGGATACGCTGTACAAGGGGGTTGTACAGCTCACGAAGGCTTTGAAGGGCGCTCAGGGAGTCGCTAAAGATAAGGCTGTCACCCAACCTTCTGCGGCGAACATGTAAAATGGCTCGGTATATTGCATAGAGCTCCACTGTGTAAATAGAAGTGCTGCCATGGAGACTGAATGTAAAGGGTGAGCACTTCGGTAAAAGAGTTTTAATTTGTGAAGTGCAACAGGAGTCACCTGCTTTGTTATTTGATCTGTACAGAAACTGAAATTGCAGTACCGCACACGATTTATTTAGAAAATAATACACAGTACATTGTTAACAATTGTTATTTAGTACGCTGCTGTATTCTCCAGGGCACAAGTATTTCTAATGGTTCTATATCCCAGAAGTGTTCGGATTGCTCATTTCGAACTACTATTCCAAAGGGAAATGTTCTCACAGGAATATTGCCATCAAAATAGCTGCGCGCTTTGTGTTGTAGTCCTTGGAGACATTCTCATGTTCACAGGGCTTTTATGGTTAGGTTATGTTATCTTGTATGGAGAATAGGATAATCAGATTATTTTCAATATAAATAACACTTTCAGATTGAACATTTAGAGGCAATCAGCATTTGAAGCAATATATACCTGCTTGGGATAACTATGCAGAAAGCTAACGCAAAGAACACATTTTATAACAGAAGGACGTAATTGTTTCGTATAGCTATATTTTATTTCAAAACTGTAGTAAACATAAACCAACAACGTAATCATTATCTAAAGTTGTTACTGAAAATTTTGTAACGGTTTTAGATAACAGATAGAAAGTTACACTAAGGTTCACGTAAAGTCAAAGGATCGTGGGGTTAAATTTCACGTTTCACAGAGATCAAACGTTCTTTGAGTAAAAATAATATAAGAAAGAAGAATGTTAAAGCTTCAACAATTGGGAACAGTAATGGAGTGCTTAAGATTGTCATTCTTCTAAGCTTGTGGCCTAGTCCTCTCACATTCCATACGGCTAAATTCCAAATCGTTTATCCTTATTCTTGGCTTGGGTCGTCAACATATATTCAGTCCGGCTCTATTTATGAGAATCGTGAGTAAGTTCCTTTATTACTAGATAGGGTTACCAGCCCAATGCTAAACCCCCATCCTGGAGGGCCCGGTTTATATCGGAGTTGTCCTCTCCTAGATGAGCAGTCTTACTGGATTTCGAAACTCATCTGTCCGTTCCTAATATATTATCCCTATTAGGAGGGATGCCTCTTCCGCGACTTCGCCGTAGTGAAGAACTTCTTCACCGCAGAAAATCCCGTTGAGGTCTTCACACTTAACCCTGTGTATGGGGCCATTTGACCAGTGAGCAATTGTACTCCCAATATTTATTTCCCCTCGGGAGCCCGGTGGCTCAGATATATCCCTAGGCACTGGGTTGGCTGTGTTTTTGTTGACTATGTTAAAGCCTTCGATTCGGTTTTAAGGGATAAATTTTGGATAGCGATGGAAAATTGTGAAATACCAGTACATTTAATAGGGACTGTACACGGCATGTATAAAAACACTACAATAGCAATAATAAAGAATTGAACGAAAACAGAAGCAGTGGACATAAATATAGGAGTACGACAAGGATGCCTTCTATCGCCTATATTCTTTAATATCTATACTGATAATATGGTACAAGAATGGTAGCAAAGTATAAAACAAAATGTACTGAATGGAAACATAATTTTAAATACAGTATTATTTGCTGATGATCAAGTGATAATATCCCACTCAGAAGATGACATACAAAGAGCAGTATATACTTTAAGCAACATAGCGGAAACATAACCTTTCAATCTCAGAACACAAAACTAAAGTAATGGCTTTTCGAGGAAAGAACAACATAAGTGCAAAAATAGTTCTAAACAATAAAATAATAGAACAGGTTAATAGTTTTAACTACCTAGGCTACACAGTAATAGTAGCAAATAACAACAAGGATATGGAGGTGAAATTAAACAGATTCAATCAGATGTGTGGGAGTGTAATAAGAACGCTAAACAGGAAAACACGAAAGGAAACACAGATGAAATTTTATAAGATAATGGCAGTCCCAACGTTAACATACGGTTCCGAAATATGGACACTGGCAAAGAACCAACGCAAACAGCTAGAATCGGCAGAGATGAGATTTTTGAGAAGCGTGGCAGCTTATAAAGGAATAGACCACGTAAGATGCGAAAAATAAAGAGAGCTTGGGATTTTTAATTTAAAAAATAAAATAATAAAGAACAAAAATTAATGGGAAAAATTATATTTTAAGAATGGACGCGGAACGACTTCCAAGAACAGTTTTAGATTATATGCCGAAGGGAAAGAGAGATGTGGGACGCTGGAAAGATCAGTAGGCTCTTGAAGAGAACCGAACGGGGCACACCAATCCTTGCAGATGATGATGATGATGATGATGATGATAATGATGAAAGGATTTCCTCCATTTTGCGAAACGCATATTTCTCACAGAATATCATCGTAAACTACTCCTGCTAAAAGTACTTATTATTACTCTGATGTTTGAAACCTCCAAATACACAGTTTTAAAATACTACTTTCGAAACAAATGCGTAGGATATTTGTTACTAATCATGCATTTTCTGGGAGGTGAGGATTAAATCTTCGAATTATTTTTATACCGATTTTAACAACTAGGATCAGTTGAAATTATTAATGGAAAACGAGTTATTTTAAGTTCTTAGAAATCCATCAGATCTGCGGGGAAGAAGCAATCAGTGGATCTCAGGCCACACCCTTCGTTGCATAGCATAAAAGAAGAGAATGGATCCGTTATGCAGTAGCTCATCAGCATATCCGAACAAACAACTTTTCTTGTTGGTGTAAACATGCTAAAGAACATAAGAACTTAGGGAAACCCAAAGGAGTCAAATTGTTTAACAATTCTGTAATATTTCATATCATAAACAATGTTTTATAAAAACTACTTATTTAAACGAAACGAAAAGTGAAAAAACGATTTAAAGTTGCATTATCAACTGCAAAACAATCCTGTTGCTACAAAAAAAGTAGATCCGAAAACTGAATCAGCAGTAGTAAAAGGTGCTTCGTCAAATCATATATTTAAATCCATCACATCAATTTAAGTTATAAGCAATTTTTATCCACGTTTAGCTGTACAAACCGTAAGTACGGCACACTTTCCCCGTTGTTTTTTGTAAAATAGCTTCTCCATTTTACAAAACCCACTTCAAGAGATGTGTGCTACTGTTACATAGAACTTTAAGAGCCATTTCTTAATATTACAAGTAGATAAGTGATTCACTGACATGCTAATATAAGTATATGAAAGTTGATACTTTTTGGTATCTGGTATCTCTGGTATCTTGGAATTACCTTGTACATAATTACAATTTCCTTCAATTTTTTCTCTAACCCTTTATTTGGCGGTGTTGCTCTGGGGCAACATTACGCATTGTTCAATTTAAACATATTTTAGTGCGATTTATGTTACTATTATATGTTTCAAATGGGAAGAGTTCTCGCCTGTAGCCACTCAGATGCTTAGAGCTTTTACCGTTGCCACCTCGTAATCTCCACTCCTTTTATATTCCCCCCCCCCCCTCACTCTCTCTCTCTCTCTCTCTCTCGCACTTGCGCATATTACGCAAATGTTTTAAATACTTTAAGTTAATTATAGTTTATCAATTATTTATTTTTCTAACCTAACGAAAATACCAGCGGTGCATCCGTATAGCTGTGAATGTTACTTACGTTAAGAGATAATTCCTCATTGTCAATGTCTTCAACGTCTGAGTACTGTAAATTTATGATGATAGTTCCAAGATCTCGTTACGTGCTATTTCTTTCCAGAAGTCGTCTTCTTGTAGTTCATCTGATGCGTCACGCAGTTTTCCCACTCTTGTTGTGTTCGTTGTCAATTTCTTCGCGAATAAGTCCTTCAATATCAGTCAGTTTAAAACTATTATTTCCGTTTGCAACGTAATTTGAGCCCACATTAACTCTATTGGATTGTTCTGGCAGTGGTAAGCGGGAAGTTGGATCGTATCTCATTGATCCAGCTGATATACTTTTTCATGGTTTTTAAGCGGAAGAGTAACTGAATATGCTGTTTTGAACTCTCTAGAGAAAATAGAGATTACGAACCATTCATAAACAAAGTTATGTGACCAGACACGTTCTCCCAGACTAGCAAGAAGTGTGTCGTTTCCTGTCATCGAATTTAACAAACAGCTTGGCTTATTCAAAGTAGGTACATATTTCTTTTACCACGTCATTACAAATGCTTACGTTTCATTTCTGAGTAATTTCAAATATACGTTCACGCATACATGCCAACCAATGATGTTCATTACAGTGCTTAATTCGGAATGCGTTGTTACAATATAATGGTCTCTACTTTATTTATTTGTATTAAAAAAACTATTTGAGCTAAAACTATGGGGTTTTTACAGCTATGTTAAATACATTAATCTCTCCTACCTTATGGATCGGTTTTTGCAAAATCTGAATTTTTGTCTTAGCGCTAATAGTATTTATTAGAGATTGACTAGTTTGCTGCTCGCCACACACCACTTAGGGTGAAGGTAATACAACAATATCGCAGAACTCCGATTGGTTGCTCACCTAGTAGCGCTCAAGGACAAACACCTTCCCATTTGAAACGCATAATATAATATTCTACCGGCCTTTGTCAGTTATACTAACAACATTTTGAGTCTCTTAAATTGTAAATATTATATTATTTTTACAATTACATTATAGTGTTTTTAGCATTAAAAGGCAAAATCCAAGCAACTATAGTCAAATGTTACCCCATCAACATCCAAGCATGCCACCACACCGATTATTTTACTTGGGCCATCCCCGTCCCTTAACAGAGGTGCATTTGACTGCATTTGCTAAGGTTCGAACCAACGGCGTTTAGCTTTGAATGAGTGGCCAACCCATTTGATATTGCTTTAACGACCATGGCTATTCGAATCGAATGCGTTGAGGGGCAGTAGAAAACCGTATGAAAATCGGTTTAGCAAGTATAGCAACGCCGTTGCCAAATAAAGGATTAAGAAATGATGTGAAAATAAATACCACTCATAATTAATATGAAAAAGGGGTCTGTTTATTATTCTGTTGTGGTCAGAAATATTTAGAACAATCAAATAATAAAGGTTGGTAAAACAAGCATTTTAGAAAATATTAACAAGTGTAAGAAGGGTATCGAAATTAGAATTGAGAAATAACACAGTGAGTTAAAACTAGAGCATAAACTGAATATGACATTGTATCAATCACAACGATTGTAGACATAACCAATAGCAAGAGAGCGTGAAAGTGCTTAGCGAATATGACGGTCTGTGAGCCGAGTAATGCCAATGAATGAATGCCTGTATAAGTTCCTCCTTAAGTGGAGGAAAGCCTGTTCCTCCTTAAGCGGAACATAGCTTTTTTGAACCAGTTAAGTGCAGAAGTTCTACTCCCATTAGTCCTGGACCCGTAGGACAAAGGACCCGGGCCTCCATCTACCCGGGAGCGATGGATACTCCGGAGCTCTTTCCATAGGGCAATAGCTGAATTCTTAAAAATCCCGTCCGCTGAGCACAGCGTCCAGACGGCATGGAAGTGGATGCGCTACTTACGCGCGTCAACCCCGCAGGTAAGACTACCGATGACCTCAGTGGGGCCGCCTGGCGATCTAGCGCATCTTCTACTAGCTCTGCAGGCTAGTACCCGGGTCTTTTTAGGCAACGCTCTACCCCTTCTGAAGGGGACGGTTCCCCTCCCTTACGGGAAGGGTTTTGAGCCGCGCAACCTCGACGCCCGTAGGCAACGGGTTGAGGATCAGAGGTTTCCTGATCAGAGAAATCCCAGGATGAGTGATCAGTCCAACGCCAGAACTGAAAGTACGAGACAGATGAGGTAATAGGAAACATGATGATGGACAGTCGATGGAATGCTGGGCGGGGGAAACCGGAGAATCCGCAGAAAACATGCCACAGTGTCATGTTATCCTCCATAAATCTCACTTTGCGGTCGCCTGGGATAGAGCACGGACCGCCTTGGTGAAAGCCACCTTGGTGAGAGAGTGGTCTTATCACTCATCCTTGGCGTGGCCAACTAATGATAATGCCCCTTATTAATTTTAGGGACAAGGGGAAGCGCCGGTTAAAAGTTTATCCAGTAATTCACCCAAACCAATTTTCAAACTGTGAGGCAGAACCGCTACATCCACACCACAAAGACGATTGGAGATAACATTACTTTTATTTGGTATTCCCCGTGGAATAATATGCTAACCTCTACTTCCTGAGTTAAAAAGGGCAAAGAGCGATGGCTTTTTTGGGCGTGTAAATTCTTAGCATTACTTCTTTTGAAAGGGAAGTAAAGCCAGTGGTACGGTGTCGTAGATTACGGTAAGAACCTCAAGCATACTAAAGAAGTCACCAAGGAAAATCAAACACACTAAATATGAAAAAGGACTTTCATAACCATGGCAGTTCAAAGAGAGTCGTGAATAAAAACTAATTTTGTTTATTTGTAGTATACTTACTTTATTCGTTTGAACTAACTAACATTGCTAAACTAACTATGGACGATGCAAACACTGTAGAGATGTAGGGCATTATGAATTTCCGCTTTATACTATCTAAACAATATGGTGCATAGCAATCCAATTAAACCGAGGTGTCAGCTGTCTTGTGTCCACTAAGCTGTGAACGGGTACGATGTTCATTAGAGCATTTCGAGAGGCATCTGTCCTTAACAAAGATATTGCAGTCTGCATCTTCCTCGTCTCTCACAGTTACAAGAGAAAACAAATGGCTAACAGAAGATAATCGTATTCCTTGCCAATGAACTACGAGAAACAAAACTACTTTTGAAAGTGTAACAATAACTTATGTTGGAAAAGTGTTAGATTGTAAAAATGTGAACACTCATTTGAACAGAGTTTCCTTCAGCAAACTCCAACGGTTAAATTTCCCTAAAAGTACTTGCAATAAGGGAATTATTGTATGTCAACCAACATTTTCATTCTCATATTAGCAATTTTATTGAACCGTATCTACCTCAGTAAACAGTAATTGCTTATATTAGTGCGCTATTCTCTTCAAACATTTTTTTTTCTTAATAGAATTTATGCTTATAGCATTCATTCCACAATACAAGATTTTAAAGTGAATTTACGAAAACGGAGTTATAGGCAACACTGAATACATTCCTCAAATGAAATGCTAATCTATTGCAGAATTTATCATTTCTTTCTTTTTTATTTGTATTTTTGTAATTTACGTCCCCCAACTTTAAGTCATATCGGACGATGAACGGAATGGGTGAAATGGTGCTCAAATGAGCCTAGGGTCCATAGACCTTAGAGTTAGCTGACATTCGTCTTTCAGGATACAGGAAAACCCCGGAAAAACATTATCCAGGTAGCTCACCATGACCTAGATTCGAACTTGGGACCTTTTGGACGTGAAGTAGACATGCTACCATCTACGCTACCGAGGCGGGCATTTAACATTTCGTTCCTTGTTTTAAAATATTTATCGTGAAATTAAGAGTCTATATGAACAGCGTTTTTCTTTTTCTTGTCATTTCAATGTTCCTTTGACTATTGTCCCTCACACAGAGAGAAACCTTGATGATTATGATGATGATGATGATGAACATAAAGCTTAAAATAACAAGTTTAGTAATAAAGCTAAGAAAGCTTAGAATTATAAAATATAAGGACGAGTCTCTCTTGTCCTCGATGTCATCTATACCTGTGATCTCCATCGATAACAATCCCAAAGATCTCACCAGCATCAGAATTTATTCCCGGGTTTGCTCGTCGGAGCTATAAGAGTTAACCTTCAGCGCACGCGTAGGTGTTGTTAAGAAAGACACAATTTACGTTTTTAATTTTTTACTTTTCTAAAACTTACATAACTTGTTTGGAATATTCCGTTCACAAATATATTACTAATTAACTTTATTTTAAAAGAAATATTCCCATAAGTTCCCAGAGTTATTTGTAAATTTTACGAGAGGGAATGCTATATCACTCCGCTCTCTGTGCCAGCTAGACGCTAAGTGAGTTGGCGTCATGCTAGCCAGCGTGTATACTACATTCAAAATATGTCCGTTAGTCTACGACTAATTTCAAAACGATGTTCATTTTGAATACACAGAGTCAAAATGAAAAATTCAATGCCATGGCCGCGATTTGAATCAAGGATATCCTAATTTTCATCCAGTCGCTCTTACCCAATGAGCTATGGCCAACGAGCGGTCCTGACATTAAATTCTCCAATTGGCTCATACACTTTCCCGGTAGACCACTAGAGACTCTGACATTCGATGATGATGATGATTGTGTT
Source organism: Mantis religiosa (assembly GCA_030765055.1). Lineage (NCBI taxonomy): Eukaryota > Metazoa > Arthropoda > Insecta > Mantodea > Mantidae > Mantis > Mantis religiosa. Next base: position 163,473,213 of record CM060952.1, read on the forward strand.
TGAAGGGCGCTCAACTACTGGTTCATCAAAGCCCTTTAAAAGACAAGTGTGTTAAACAAAAATTAAATACAAGTTTAAAACACTAGAACACTACACGACAAGATAAAAACACGGCATAACGGTGAAGCAACGACTAAAATAGAACTTAATACCATAAAACCAGCAAAAGGTTAAAATGGCTAAAATGCCCAAAGTGTTTGGTCCTAAATTCTAAAACTGACAGCTAAAACCAAAGCTAAAACTTTACCTACCACCGTCTTCGTCATCCGCGAGGATCTCCACCAAGCTGGCCGGCAGCTGAAGAGACCTGCGGAGACGTGCCAAGCTAAAACAATCTAAAAGCAGGTGACGGACCGTCAGGTCAGCACCGCACAGCGGGCAAACAGGAACCGGGGCACTATTTAATAAAAAGCTATAGCTAAAATAACAATGTCCAATGCACAACCGAGCCAAAGTAATTTCCTCCCGTCGCGAAAGCCGACAGGAGGTCGCCCAATTAATCGGAAGCTCCTTCACCGTGCGAAGCTTGTTGCCACGCAGAGAGGACCACTCATCGCACCCGCACAAGAGCGCCGACATATGGACAACAAGCCCGAAGTCTTCAGCTGTAACGTACGCGATGGTACAACTGGGCTTTATCGTGGCCTCCTTAGCTGCCGAATCCGCGAGTTCATTTCCACGCAAGCCCCCGTGACCAGGAAACCATGCACACACCACGCTAGCGCCAGAGGCATATAGGACGTGGAGGGCGTCCTGGTTACGCTGTACAAGGGGATGTCGGTTGTACAGATCAAGAAGGCTCTGAAGGGTGCTCAGCGAATCACTAAGGTTAAGGCAGTCACCCAACCTTCTGTAGCGAACTCGCATTCGAGATTCACCGTTTGTGGCGACGTACTGTTGTAAGTACTTGAGTTCCAGGCTTCATCACTAAACTCTTATTATTTTAGTTAATTGATGGAAATTAATCATTTCTTCACACTAGCCGTGTATGCGCTAAAGTTTTGAATCTCAGGTATCTTGAATACGAGATCCCTAGTGGTTTACCGGGAAAGTATATTAGTCAATTGAAGAATTTAATGTCAGAACGACACGCCGGTAATGGTAGCTCAATGCGTAAGAGCGACTCGACGCAAACCAGGAGATCCGTGGTTCAAATCTCAGCCATAGCGTTGAATTTTTCAGTTTGACTCTATCTATTCAAAACCTTGGCTCATACATGTCTAGTGTGAAGGAACGATAAATTTCCATCAATTGATTTAAACAGTGTTCATTTAATTACCATCTTCTTATTTTTTATTTTAATATTATTTACTATTTATATTATTTTTATTATTTATCTCTTTTGTTTTCTCATTAATTATAATATAAAGGGTGTCTGTAAAGTCACTATCCATTTCAATGAAAACGCAATATCTTGTTTCTTTTCTTTTCAGATACTGGTATCTTAGTGTAAGAGTTTTAGCACAGAAGAACGAGTTGCCATTTTTTGTGCACGGGTACGTGAATTGTCTTATTAAGACGCCAGAGAGGAATTTACCCGTTAATTCGACAAACCAGCCCCATCAAGGGCACACTTTCCTCTGCTTGTGAACAAATTTAAGCGTACCGGTAGTGTGTGTGATGAGACATGTGCTGGATGGCCACACGTCTTGGCAGAAACAGTGCAGCAGGTTCAAATCACCAGTGATAAGAGTCTGAAGGCATCAATTCAACGCCTCAGTAGGGAATTGAACGCCCTTCGCAACATCGTGTGGAAAATTCTACGTTTCACTCTACGAAAATGTCGGTATAACATTCAAGTTCTGCACCATCTTGAGGACGAGGATTTCGCCTGTCGTCGGGTAATGTGTTATGACCTCCTGGAATGTGTGGACAACACTTTATTCTCCCATGAAGCCACTTTCCATATTTGTGGGAAAGAGCACAGACGCAACAGCGGTATATGGGCATATGAAGAACCACATGAGGTACCAGAGTGGGAACGTGAATCACCGAAAGTCAATGTTTGGTTAGGTATGACAAACGCAAAACTGTATGGCCCGTTTTTCCTTGCCAAAACGTCAATACATGAACATCTACCTCAACATGTTAGAAATGTTCCTTGAACCGCAGCTTCAAGAGGATGGCATACTGGATACAGTTGTGTTTCAGCAAGATGGTGCTCCTCCACATTTTGCAAACATCGACCGTGATTACCTGAACAGAACCTTTCCAGGCAGACGGATAGGCAGAGGTTCACCTCCGCTGTGGGATTCCCGTTCACCGGACCTTAGTCCTTTAGACCTTTTTGCACGGGGGTACATCAAATCTAAAGTGCACATTAGCAAAGTGAATGGTCTGCCTGAGTTACGGAATCGTATCAAGGAAGCAGCAGGTCGAATTACGGTTGACGTTACAGTCTACATTTCGCTCCACTACTGAAAGATGGCGTATGTGTTTTGAGCTAAATGAAGGTCATGCAGAAGGGCACTAGAATATGTGTAACACTTGAAAATGATATTGATTTTTCAATCACTGTCTTCCTTCCTTGAAATGGATAGTGACTTTAGAGACACCCTGTATATGTTTATTTTAATCTGCATCCAAAACTTTATTCTACCTATTTAATGTATCGCTGGACTGATGAACTCCTGTAAAAATCTCTTACCGCTAGCATCAAATTAACTTCAGTATCATTCTTCTAACTAAGAGCGTTTCAGTCAAAATTGATCCCCTTTACTTCTTTAAGGCAAATTAAGGAACATCTCGAATTGTAATTTAAAACAGTTTTGGGTTGTAGTTATAGCTTGAAATTTTAAAATTAGAGTAAGCGTTCATGTAATATGCTCATATGATATATTTAATTTCATCATTCTTAACATTCTAGTTGCTTGGGAAAAGGAAATATATTATTATAAAAAGAAAAGGAAGGAAACGTAACGAGTCCTTCATCGTGAGATAGAGAATGGGAGTTAAAAGGCTTTCCTTTAGTTGTAAATGTAAGCGTAGATTGTCCATTAAAGGCACGATCGACCCATGTATATCGTGGAGACAGCCCCGGGACGTGGTTTTGTTAGAAAAGTGTCCATAGCGTAGCGAGCGATCTGCGAACTCAGCTAATGGCCAGGGTTAATTGCGCTTCTCTGTAAACAGTGATGCTTTAAAAAATAACCACTGCAGCTTTCTCGTTTCGCCATGGGTAGGGAAAAAGGGAGAGAGAAAATGTTTACTTGAGGATGAGGAGGTGCTATGCGTAGCCTCTCTGCGTGGAAGAAAATCTAACAAAGGGAAATAAAACATCTACCAGCTGTTATCGTAAATCTGATCGGCTTAAAGTTATAAATCGTAACTAGAGCTGGGTAATACAAACAGGAGAGGAATAACAATAGAGATAATACTGAAATTCAGGAATAAGTAAGTATTAAAGAGCAGAAAGGGGAATTACTGAATATGTGCATGAAGCCACAGAAAAATATTAAGAACACAATGTGGTGGTCAGAATTGGAAAGAACGGTATGAAAGATAGGCACGGGAGATTTATGGAGAGCAGAGGAGTCACACCAAAGCGGTTTTTGGAAGGAAGTGAGAACCAGAATGCAAGACATAGATAGGCAGGAGATATGGGAAAGTATAGAAAAAAATAAATCTTTGAAATTTTATAAGCAATTAAAGACAGAATGGGGTAGGGTAAAATATATAGATCAATGTGACAAAATTGGAAGAGAATGCATAGCATAGATGAGAGTAGGAATAATATATCTCAAGGATTGAGAAGTAATGAGGTAGGGAAATGTGAAGTTTGTGGAGATGAAGAGAGCACTGTTCATTATCTGGTAGAATGTAAGGAGCTAACAAATTTCTGGAGAAATATATGGGATAAGAAATGGGGCAGTGTCAGCAAAGAGGTACTGACGTAACGCATGTTAACGGAGATGGGTGAATGGAAAGGTAGATGTATAGGAGAATTCTTATATAGGTTAAGAGAAAAGTGGATTAGGGTAAAAGAAGCGAAGGTCAGGAAGAAATGACACCAAGCTGCTCAGGAAAACCAAAAGGCTTACAGCGAGGGGACCCAAGGCAACGAGTAGTTCTTGGGTCAGTAATTGCTGTATTTGTACAGGATGTATAATAAGTGCATATACGATGTTAAAATTCATTGTAGTGAACGTGTAAGGGAAACTGTACAAAAAATATCAAATATCATATCAAATATAAATCGCAACCGAATTTCCCAACGTCTCCGTGGTCGAGTGATTAGCAAACTGACTTCTCATTTCAAGGTGTCTGACTCGATTACTGACCAAGGGATGGGAATTTTTCTTTAACTAGAAGTATTCTCTGTTGTCCACTGAGTTCGAAGGTGTGAGTGTGAGACTGAGCGTGCGTGAGAAATAGATCACAATAAAATGCCGAAAACCTTCAGGATCAATGAGTAAAACACTATCAAATGTTGAATTATACGAGAAGCACTTTTAAAAAGCAGCAAAGATTATTAAAAAAAATACATTGTGATAGAGTATCGGAGCGATAAAGAAAAATTACTAAAAATAGCTAAGATGCACGATAGCGTATCTCGTCTTGGAGAACGCCATTTAATAATACATCAGCATTTTAAGATATATTTACAACAATAACAGCAACGAAGATGATCATGATGATGCAATCTGATCTTTTTTTCGTAATACTTTATTATTAAGTAAATGTGTTAAATTGACCTGCGCTGCGGCGAAGTGGGCTAAGGCATCAAGCTTTAGTTCCCTGCCACGGAATGCCACCCGGGTTCCCGGCGTGCGGATTTTAAGTCCCGGGGTATAGGACAGGTGCCCACTCAGAATCGTGAGGAAATTTATGAACTTACTATAGAAAGCAGCCCTGGTCAAAAAAGCCAACTTTCCGGCTGGGGGATGCTCGACTTGATCGACTTGCGTATGTGGGCGTGAGGCCGGCAGTCGTGTTAGCAGGCCTTGACCTATATAGGCTGTTCGTGCCATGGGTTATTATTTATAATGATGTTAAATTACACAACATTCACGAGCTATAAATGTAAATCTTCAAACAACAAGTAGACAATCATAACGACTGTCATAGTTTAAATTAAGGTTTAAACGAAACACATAATGCCGTTCATGAAAAAAATTAATATATAGAAATGAAAATTAATCATGTAAATATACTTCTTCCTGTTCTTCTTGTCCTTTTCGCAGAGAACTCGAGTTTAAAATGAAGTTTTCGGTTATGCATGTTTTAGTGATCATTAGGATAATATATTTTCTAAGCGTGCTTCTGTTTCTCGACGAGAAAATTATTGTTTGATACATTTAATACGAACAATCTATCAAAGAAACTATGTGCATTATGTTTAAATATAATAAAAATATATGCCTCTTAGCGAATAGAGGAAATGATGTTGCCGATGATCTTGCCAAACAGGTGCATCATCTAAAGTTGAGTTTACTGAAACACGAGCCGAGATCTGAAACGTTAAAGGAAAGGTACTTTTTTAATTTACGTCCACCAACATAAAATCATATCGGACGATTAATGGAATGGGTGAAATGATGCTCAAATGAGCCCGGGGTCCATAGAGCTTAGAGTTACCCGACATTCGACTGTCAGGATAAGGGAAAACCCCGGAAAACCCTCACCGAGATTCGAACTCGGGACCTCTTGAACGTGAAGCAGACATGCTACCATCTACGCTACCGAGGCGGGCAGAGTGGTCTTCGCTTTAAACACAGTGAGCAGATATTTTTATAATCTTGATAACACAGTACAAGCCAAACATGCACCCCTTTTCAACATTTAATGCCAAAATATATACTTTTTAGTCTCCATTTCTCATCATTGCTGGTGTTAAGAGTGACTTGTGTTCCCACAGAGCGAGGGAACTGAAGCACAGTGACCTGATGAGAAAAGGGTTGAGGGGTAGTCCCAACGCCTGGGATGAGTGATGGGTAAATTGGTGGAATGATGGTGGAGGAAACCTGAGGACCCATAGGAAACTCATCTCAGCGCAATGTTGACCACCACAAATCCCAATTTGCGGTCGTCTGGGATCGAACCTGGAGCACCTAGATGGGAGCCAAATGGTCTAACCACTTATCCATAGCGCGGCCTTCCCAAAATATATATAATGCATTTAAAAGTTATAGGCACATTTAAGTATATATATACCCAGAATTTCAAAACCAATACCTCCGGAATGCGTGCCACACAAGTTACCGAGAACCTATCTGGCTGGCTATGTGGCGTATTAAGAAATTATTTATACGTTTTATCAGTTCGGAAGGTATGTTCGTTTATTTCTATAGGTATTGTAGTTGTATTTATATTTTCCAGTCATGGAAAATCACAGAAAAATTAATGAGTTTAGGCCATTCAAAAGAAAAAGGTCATTTATGAAGAGCAAATCGAATAAGCAGAAAACTCTTTTTAAAGCCATTCCCGCTTATATAAATGCATTAGACAATTCTTTTTCAGATGACATATTCACGTTAAGCGTCTAGGCATTGGATCGTATATCACATTTTAAGGATAATTCAATTCGGTTCCCACACAAAGGCATGGACGAAGTTCCGCAGATAAGATCTTCATATTAAGCAGATGGAGGCCAATCTCTACACTTTGGTATTGAGAACTCGCCCTTCCCTTTCTTCTTATTTCATCCAATAAGCGAAATAGCTCACCAGCTCCAGTATCCCAACAATTTTCTTGCACAAGACCTTCCTACTGAAAAAGAAGAATGAGGGAATTCCTACGTGTTCCACGAGCATCGACCAAAATGCAATTACCTCAGCCTTCTTTACAGAAGTGCGTTAAGGACAAGTTTTGCATTACCAACTTAACATACAGGAAACGTGCTTGAGGATTATTCGTGAACATGTTGGAGAAGTTGTATATATTTTTGAACTTGTAGTTTAAGAGGTATGAAATTGCAAAGTAAATTGCAAATTAAGATAAAAGTATGGAGCTTTCAACCTGACTCCTTTATGTTTCGGATATTTGAGTGCATGAAGACAGTTCCAAGCATATGTGCGCTTTATACACCGCAGAAAAAAACAAACTTTGCCGCCTTAATCTATGGAGTGTATATTCACCAGAATTAAACCAATTAATTATATCTCCATGAAAGTAATTCAAATTAGGCATGCAAACATTGACCAGACAACCTAGAAAACAAATTAACTTTTTGTGTTACCTGTATTGGTATGTTTCATTATTGACATAGTTCTCAAAATATTAATTGAATGAAACAAATCCAGCGTAAACTAAACAAAAATAACATTTTTGTTATATTCATGTGGCTTTCTTAATCTATTATTTAACAAATTATACTTCCAATTTTATTGTTAAATTTCTGTTAATTCCCCTAGCTACTGATGTTAATCGTGTCAACTGTGTAAAAAAAGTAATATTATATATTTTAAATACAGCGTTAGCCTTTTTTCTACAAAAGCAACTGATAAGTTCTGACATCAAGATTTCCTTCTCTGTCTCTCTGCCTGTCTGTCCGGGTGGCCTCCTGATACAAATAATATGACTTCTAAAAGAAAAAAATCCGGTACACCAAGGCGCTGACTATGGTCATAATCTATTTCATATAACCTTGCCCCGCTGACATGTATCACTCCGCGTGCAACTACCTTCCCCCTCATCCTAAATGGCTAATGATTTCACGCCATAGGCCATAAGCTGTGCCTTCACGCCACATTTAAACCTGCAGTAAACGTCATAATAATTGACAGGAAGGTAGAAAAAACATACAAATAAGAATGTGAAGGCATTCAAAATAATGAAGTTTATAATGAAACTGAGCAAGTTGAAACTGAATGAATGAGCAATGAAACTGGAACAACTTTATAATGAAAGGCCTTCGGACTTTTCCGCTGGTATTTTTTAAACTAGCACACATACCTTGCAATAATGCTTGACTTTCAGTCTTAAAAGTCGTGTCACACCATACTTGTCGTGTGTCCTTCATTCATCCAAGTCTCGTCAAGGTGGTATATTTTGCGACTTGTATCTCGGTACAGTCTAATTGTCCTTAAATAACGTCTTCGCCACACAGCAATATCGCCCCTGGAGTGGTAAGTTTTACTGTTATCTCAATTTCATGTCGCGATGTTCCTACACATCTAACACACCTGTAGTTTCACGACACTGCTGTTCGACTTCTCTCACTGACAAAGACGGATTCTTCTCTGTGTGTGAATTAAACATATGCACCACAATTCTTTTTTCGCAGCCTTGTAAAGGTTTTTCCTTGCGATGCTTCAGCAAAAACTGGCGGTAGACTCTGGCATTATGGATATAATAAGTACACGCGCAACAAACGATCATTAAAATAATTTAGCTCTCGCACTCGGCAGAGCACACCTTTGAATGGTGATACATTTCAAAACAAGGTCAGTGATAAAAGTCATATAAACAAATATGTCATCACTACCGCTAAATCACGTGCTATCGTGTCATGTGCTTGAGAGCAAAGGAACTTCCTCTTTACTTCATTTAAGAATAAACATGCATTTCAGATAAATCAGCTCTGTTGCGTAATACATTTCATTAAAGCAGTCACGAAAATATAAATCTGACAATTCTCTTCCAACATATAAATGTATATTACCATGTTAAAAAAACGAAATAATTTTTACCGCACAACAGTCTGCAACACAATAGCAGCCAATGAGAGGTGATAAAGTCACGTGACCGTGAGTTTCGTGCATGAGCAACAAATAAAATTTACATGTATATTATATACTGTTATATATGCAATATATTAATACATAAAACATATATTCCATCAGTTTTGGGAATAGATGGAAGTCTGAAGGAGCCAAATATGGGGAATTCGGTGGATGTTCCATAGTGCACAGATCTCTCAATTTTCCCTATTGTTAAAACACTCTTGTGGGCAGGTGCGTTGTCCTGATGTAAAACAATGTTTTTTTTTTCTTTTTTCTTTTTTTCACCCGGGTTTGTCCACTGCCTCGACTGTTGCTTGGATTCGGGTGGACAGCGGTGAATCCATGTTTCATCTATTGTGACGTATAGGAGCAAAAATTTACTTCTGTTCTTCTGAAAATATGCCAAAAACTTCTCAGAAGGAATCGGGCGAATGCGTTTGTTATTCACGGTGAAGATACGCGGCACCCATCTGCTCAATTTGTGACAACCAAAGATATGAAAGTTTCTCGGTTTAAAATGTAGTTTGGAGTGCAAATCTAAAAATACTCTACTGAACTTAAATGTCAAGTTTAGATTCAACTGACTTCCCGTAATGTATTAACAAATACACATATACTGACAAAAATACTTACAGCCACGGTCGGACACTTTTTCGAAACAAATTTAGCGGGTCCACATTATGTAGGTCACAGGACTTCACATTAAGCATTTCAAATGAAATTTTTATTTTGAATTTGGGATGAAATAATGTATAGTTAACAATATTACACTAAAGGAGACTGATATAATGATAAAGGATATACCTAAGATTTGTTTACTTTCCCTACCATGAATATGTTATAAATAAATTTATTAAACTGCGTTTAAAGTAAAATACAATTACAGAAAGCAAGGAGATATAAATACGAGGGCTGTACAATAAAGAATAATCATAATTTTTACGGTCATAATTTCTCGCACTAAAATTTAATCTCATTATATTCTGTTAGCTTAATGTAAAACAACAGGCCGTAGTAGTTTCATTGTTGGTACTCCTGGTTCCCGTCTGTGACATCCAGGCAAGTTCATACATGCTCAGTATCGCCTACCGCTGCAATGGAGGTAACATGCAGTTAAAGTTGATGTTAGAGGAAGATCCGGAGTTTCTTTCAAACTTAATCACTGCTGATGAAAATTAAATACATCATTTTGACCCTGAGAACAAACAGAAAAGCTCGGTGTAAAAATCTCCTTCATCACCAACCTTCAAAAAAGCAAAAATTGTTGCTTCTGCTGGGGAAGTTATGGTCATCTCATTCCTTGGTAGTCATGGAATGGTTTATCAACATGTTGTACGCACGCTTCGATTGCGTAGATGGTAGCGTGTCTGCCTCAGGTTCAAAAGGTCCCGAGTTCGAATCTTGGATAAGGTTTTTCCGGGGTTTTCCCTTATCCTGATAGACGAATGTCGGGTAACTCTAAGCTCCAAGGACCCCGGACTCACTTGAGCATCATTTCACCAATTTCATTCATCGTCCGATATGACTTAACGTTGGAGGACGTAAATTTCAAAACAGCATGTTGTACCTGCACACATATCAGTAACTGGACAATACTACAGGGATCTCCAGAAAACGTTGCAAGTTCAAATCAGGCGCAAAAGGCCACATTTCCGTTTAGCAGGCTGGTTGTTACACCACGATAATGCGCGGCCGCATATTGCCAAAGTTGTTGCTGAATATCTTGCAAAAATCAACCTCCCTAGAATCCGGAGTTAGCCCCATGTGACTTTTTCTATTTCCTAACTCGTGGAAACGCCTTCGTGGAAGGCATTATCCATCATCAGAAGCAGTGGTGAAGGCTGCGGAGGCGATTTTGAAGGATATATCAAAATGGTTTCCAGCATGTCTTTGAAGACTAACAGAAACACTGGCACAATTGCATCGCATTCAGGGGAGACTATTTTGAGAAGGACCATCAAAATTATGAGAATGATTCAAGGTACGTTGTCAAAAAAATTGTGATCTTTCTTTATTGAACAGCCCTCGTGTATATAGACAGATTAAAGGAATAATTAGGCTTCTTTAATTAAATTGTGAGCGTCTGTCAACGGAAAACCAATAGGGACTGCTAATCTCCGAAACAATGAACTATAGAAGAATAAATAACAATTGTCCACCAGTTTAACAGCTTTGTATCTCTTAGGATTCCATTCTAACTGCAGTTAAATTATTTAATGTGGGTTTTAATTGTGATCCAAGACCATAAATTATATATCTGTGACATTTCAGCAAATATTCTAAGTATTCAATACAGAAGAAGTTTAATGAAGAACCAAATGTTCTTAAGATTATACAAGTAAATCAAAAACAAAATAAAAGCAAGCATTTAAGCATTTGCTCTCTTATATAGAAAAAGTAAAAAAGTGATTCATTATGTACGTTAGCGACAAAGTCTGAAAGCTGGTATCCTACATAATGGGTAGGTAATGTATAAAATAAATTAATTGAGAAGGTAGAATTTAAAACACATATTATTTTATACATATCCTAGGCATTTTATGGAATGATAGAACCGAAACATGTACTATTATTTTATAATACTTCATATTAAAATTAAAACTGATTATTGTGTAACATGAATTCCTCGCTTAAAGCAGACCAATACTTCATATTGAATATATTAAACTTTTCTTTGAAATATGCTTACTTAGGTGTATATATATTATTGTTCGACATTGTATGTTATGCTTGGGCAATATATACACTGTTCAGGAAAGATCCAAAACATTGCGAAAAATCGTTCGGCGTTTTAGACAATAAGGTATGAAGTTTATACCTTACCATACATATACCCAGAAAACAGAACTGTTGAATTCAGTCTGTGTTAAACAGTTGACAAATTTAAAGCGCGATAAAATTCGTGTATTGATTTCATCATTAACATTACCCTTTCGTGCCCTCATCTGTATGAATAGCAGTATACGTTGGTTTGCAGTGATTTTAATGAGCACTTGTGTAGACAAATATTCAACGCAATGTTGTTATTCTGACTTCGACGAATTAGAATGAAGTTGATAAAAATGTAAATGAAGCGAATTAGCAGATACTCTAATTTCAATGCACATTTAGAAAGTATAATAGATAGACAAATGACTTAATTGCTTACCCAGGTAGATAACACGTAAAGCAGTAACAGCATCTTACCTAAGAAAAGAAAAGAATAAATATTAGTAAGAAGTTGGACACTTGTATTGTAATTGATGAATAATGCTCCTGCAAATTTACTATGGTATTCAGATCCTTAGTAAAAGAAATTCAAGAAAGTGCTATTCTATTGGCAATTGACTTTTATTTTCTATAACCTATGGGTCAATGGAGCTGCAATACAAACCGATTTGTTTAGTACCCCTTCGTAAAATTTTGTAGCCGCTAAAATAATTACCGTCGAAGGAAGCTATGAATTCTAAAGAACGAAACGAATAAAGCGTTTCGATCAAGTAACTCTTTGGGAAGTCATTTCCTAATGTGTTTTGCTCTCAGCCTCAAAAATACTATTGTAGGCCTGTTTACTGAACGAGGGCTGCCCAGTAGAGAATAATCATAAATTTTTACGGTTAGTAATTTTTCGCACTAAAATTCAATCTTATTATATCCTGTTAGCTTAATCTGAAACAAACACGACGTAGTAGTTTCATTGTTGCTACTCCTGGTTCCCGCCTGTGAGCACCAGGCAATTTCAGACATATTTAGTACCGCCTACCGCTCCAATGGAGGTAACCTGCAGTTAAAGTTGATGTTAGAGGAAGATCCGGAGTTTCTTTCAAAGGTAATCACTACTGGTGAAACTTTGCTACATTATTTCGATCCTGAGAGCAAACAGCAAAGCTCAGTGTGAAAATATCCTTCATCACCAACCCCCAAAAATCCAAAAGTGGTTGCTTCTGCTGAGAAAGTTATGGTCATCTCATTCTTTGATATATCATGAATGGTTTATCAGCATATTGTACCTGCACACACATCAGTATCGACAATACTACAGGGATGTCCTGAAAACATTGAAAGTGCAAATCAGGCGTAAAAGGGCGCATTTCCGTGGAACAGACTCTATGCTGCACTACGATAATGCGCGGCCGCGTACTGCCAATGTTGTTGCTGAATATCTGGCAAAAATCAACGTAAATTGCTTCCCTCACCCTCTCTATAGTCCAGATTTAGCCTTGTGAATTTTTCTATTCCCTAACTTAAAGAAACGCCTTCGTGGGAGGCATTATCCATCATTACAAGCAGTAATGAAGGCTGCAGAGGGGATTTTGAAGGATATCTCAAAAATGATTTCTAGCAGGTTTTTGAAGAATGGCACAAACGCTGGGACAAGTGCATCGCATTCAGGGAAGGCTATTTTGAGAAGGACCATCAAAATTATGAGGATGAGTAAAGGTAGGTTGTCAACAAACATCGTGATCATTCTTTACTGAACTGCCCTTGTACATTTAAAAGAAACTTATAAAAACTTTTTATGTTAGCATAACTAAACACTTTAAAACCCTAAAGGTCTAAAATGTTCCTAAATGTAATTGAAATTTCCGATTAATTATAGTAGTTATCATTCCTTGTTATGTAATAAACCTACATTAATGAATCTGCAAAACTACCCAGGGATATCGATTTTAAAAGGAAGTGAATAAGCGTAATTTGAGTAATTATAATCCCTGCAGTATGCCCTTTATACACGTAGCTTTATCAGAATATAAAGGATTTAAAGGAAACAAATATTAAGAAAATATGTGAAGTGTTACAGTCAATAAACACGATAAAAAGGATTTATTACACGTTAACTTGTAGTTACAATGGAAATAAGCTAATACAAGAGGTTTAAGCTTTAATGATATGTTTTGCTGTTGAATGAATTTGAAATACCACTGTCATTATATAAACTAGCAGAGAAAAACAATATCGACTTTCTATTAAAAAAAGCATTGTCACCTAATTATCGGAAGGCACGGCCAGCTAACAGCAGCAGGGTAGCAGCAGGCGGGATGCATTCGGCCACGCCTACCCATTTTTCTTGTAGCGGTAACGAGGGGGATGGTTGGAAAAACATCGTTAGCCATCTCTTTCACCCTACTTGACCTCTGGAACCTGCAGGATGATTCACCGATTCGCGAGACTTCGAGAAACAGCGATATTCCTATAAAAAGGGGCTGCAGTTGGCGTGTGAGTTCAGTTTTTGGCGAGCAGCCGTGAGGAGCGCCGAATGAGTTAACAGACCGGAAGACTGCAAACGTACATCACAGGAGTTGTACGTAACTGTAAGCGTGCAGTGGACCTTTAATAAGATCCACAGTATTTACATGACAAGCTTTTGTTTATCTCTTATGGTACCATTTATGATAGCCATCCCAAAATGAAACCGTTGATTAAAGATAACACCGAACAAGAGTTGTTTGTTAATTTTAAAATGTTAATTAAATTGCAGGAAATGCTGGAATAGTTACTGATAACAACAAAATAGCTGGTGTTATTGATAACAACAAAATAAACAGGTATTTAAAGACGTGATATAGATTTTATGTCTAACTGTTTGGAAAAGTGATCGTGAAAAGTCCTGTCGTGTAATACTTTTGGAGATGCTAAAAGAATTTGTTCACGGATGAAGAAGCATTCATGTGAATGATGTGCATTACTGTATCATCAATTTCTTAATTGTGCTTGAGAATTAAGAGTAATCTTTCACAAATATAGGAAGTTTTATTTCATGATTAAAGGCGAGACAACAATTGAGAAATTAATCAACTCTAGCTGACTGCAGTTAAGATGACAAAACATGATAAAAGTTTTATGAAAATAAAGAGAACCTTAAAGGCTATTCCAAGAAATTTGTAGATAACTTCATTAGCTATGTAATTATCATTAATAAATGATAATTTAATGGAAATCGTCGAGAGACATTAATTAGAAAGTCAAAGGTATAAAAATACACTATTATACAATTACATTATATATCATTGCATAATATTTAATTATATTTTATCATTATCATCACCATCATCACTATTAGTAACTCACTAAATAATCATAGAAGTAAACATAAAATGCGGCAATAAATCCTAAGTTCTTTTGCAAAGCGAAATAGACGATTGCTGATTTCACCCTAATAAATTAATGTAGATAAATGCTTTCTAGCTCTGTCTGTTATGCGGCTTGTGGAGATATTTTATTTCTTCGGAAAGTGTTTCTCGCTCTGGGGTGATGATAAAAGAGTCCCTTTCGTTATCCTACATCTTTACTCCTCAATGCGCCGACGGCTGAGAGGATTCGAGGTGGGATATCGCAGCCGAATGTTGAAAGCTTTACGACGCCGATGAATGGAAAGTGGAAACAGCGAGAACTATCAGCGGAAGAAAATAAATATGCATTCCTGCAGAGTTGTAAGTAGTGAACTTAGCGCTGGATTGTGTTTTTTCTCATCTGCTTGAAACTAAAATAAATTGGTTATGAACATATTTTCTAGTGTTTAGTAATTGAGTTTTTAATATTATAAATGTTATATAAATAGATTAGAACTGTATTATATTACTAATCCAGAAGGGAAAGGAAGAAAGAGATTTGAGGATGGCAGCACAACAATCGAGGGGAGACCAAAAAGAAACCGAATTGTTGTCAAATAATTTTATTGTTGAACCATTTTACAAAATTACTTCAGTCACCCTCAAAATATTCTCCATGATATGCGATGAACTTGTCGAGTCTCTTTTCCTACTGTTGGATGCATGTTTGGAACTGTTCAGGTTTGAAATTGTCCAGTGCCCTTTCGCGAAGCTGTTTTTACCGACTCCACGTCGTCATAACGCTGCCCTTTAGCGTTTTTTTCATTCGTGGAAATAGGAAAAAGTCGCACGGGGCTAGTTGCGGCGAATAAGGAGCGTGGGGAACGACAGACTACCTCTGAGATGCCAAATAGTGGGTCACTCGTAACGCCGTGTGTGCTGGAGCGTTGTCGTGATGCAGAAACCAGTCACCTGATCGGCAATGATCCAGGCCTTTCCTCCTCACATCCTCTCGCAGACGCCTTAAATCATCCAAATAAAAGTGCTGGTTAACAGAATGGCCAGGGGGTACGAATTCCCGATGCACAATTCCACGAATATCAAAAAAGACAATGATCACCAGCTTCACATTTGACCTCACTTGCCTTGCTTTTTTTTTTTTTTTTTTTTTGGTCTCGGAGATTTGGGAGTCCTCCACTGGCTTGACGCTTGCTTGGTTTCTGGGTCATACCCGTATCACCAACTCTCATCCCCTGTAATGACTTTGTTCAAGAAGTTTGGGTCATGTGCAATCTCTGTTTTCAAGTCCTGACACACATTCATGCGGATGGTTTTGTGCTCGTGTGTGAGAAGGCGCACAACAAATTTAGCAGCAACACGTCTGATGTGCAAATCCTCCCTCAAAACCCATTGGCACGAGCTCCAACTGATTCCTCTCGCTGCTGAAATTTGGTCGATTGTTTGGCGACGATCCTCTTTGATCTTTTGGCGGACGTTTTCAATGTTCTCCTCATTTCACGACGTTGAAGGGCGTCCAGAACGAGTTTGGTCTAAAACACACATCTCACTACGTTTAAAGCGCCCGAAAAGCTGTGTGCGGCTCATAGCATCCTCCTGGAAAGCTTCCTGAAGCATTTGGCGTGTCTCCGTTGCAGATTTTAAGCAGAAAACAAAATTTCATACACACTCTTTGTTCTTTTAAAATTGTCATAACGACTTCGCAGAGGTAGACCGCCAACAGTCAGAGAAACACAAAACCACACGTCCACGTTCACCTCTACACTGACGCCGTCTGCACAGCTGCTTCACAAAGGTCTCTACTAACACCATCTAGCGTGACTACCCTGCACTACATCTACGAGTGGCAGCGCCCTCGGAGTCCGGCTTCTTTTGGGTCCCCCCTCGTACTCTGCATATTATGAGGACAAAAGGGATGAACCTTGCAGTACCCCTTCAGGTGAACATAATAAACTGTAATAATTCCAAAAAACGTTTATGCCACAATATATACCAACCAATGGTGTATTCCAATGTTCTAGTATCGATAAAACTTCCTTCTAGCACGTTACGCCATTAACAAATAAGACGAACTCAATGTTACTCGCAGTATTAAAATACCCTTCAGACAGACATATTAATCCAAAAGTAAGTCCACATGTGTACTGAGCGAGATGGCACCGAAGGAAAGCACTTGAAATGCCAGTCAATCTCCCAATGGGACCTTGGTTTTTTCATGGTTTAACGTGATAGGCAGGCAAATCCTGGGTGCTTTCTTATTCACTATCACCTGTTCACTGTCATTTCTTTTTCATGTCGTTTGCTTTTCCGCCGTTTGGCCCTTTAATCGCCCTATCTGGGGAGCTCTTCAGAGTGAGAAGGATCTTTAGACACTTCCGCGCGTCTTGTGATTTCTTTACTTCATTCTTTCCTTCTGATTGTGGGAGTCGCAATATATTTCTGATAGCTCGTAATGCATACTCTACACATAAATCCTCTTGTGAACAGCTTTACACCAGGTATCTTTCATGCGCAGCTATATGATATCAGGCTGTGTACTAATGCACAAAAAAGCGGATAAATTCTATTTGATTTTAAGAGAGGTCCTTTAGAACCTCAGCTTAATATAGGTAATAGTCTAGTCCAGTGTGTAAAAAGTGTACACTCCTCCACACGAGAGTGGCGGAGGTTCCCACATCCTCCCTGGACAGGTTTATGACACCCCATGTCAGTACAGTTACAGACCATTCATAAACATTCTTACAGCTTCTACTTTAGTGAATGATTCTTCTCGGTTTTAATGTACAGAGTGAATAGGGCGCATATATTTTTAACGGTCTGCTCCTTGTTTAGCATGTGTTCTCTGCCACAAATATTCGCTGTCCCACAGCACATTCCTTACAGGGACCTTCTTCGCGTTGCTGGAGTATAAATATTTTAGATTTAATTCTTTATGACAAGTTAACTTGGAACAACCACATTGAAAAAATAGAAAGTAAATTAAGATCAGGAATTTTTGTATTGCGATATTTAGCCAATTTTCTCTCAGTAGATACTAGTAAGTTAGTGTATTTTGCATTAATGTATTCATACATTACTTTTGGCTGTGGGGACACACTTCCAAATTAAACTTCAACAGAATTTTTCTCCTACAAAAAAGAGCTATCAGATATCTGGCAAGAATAACAGTACGAGTTCATGCAGGCCGTATTTTTAAAAATTAAGCATAGTTACTCTTCCCTGCATATTTATTCTGCGAACAATATTGTTTGTACATAACAAGAATATAACCTCCATAAATTCCGATGTCCACACATATGAAACAAGGTCACAGGCTAAAACTTTTTGAACATAAGCCCCAATACTTTGGTCCAAAACTACTTAATAAGGTTCTGGAAAGCCTAAAAAATATTGTGTCAGCTGCTAAGTTTAAAGTTACACGGACTAAATTCTTGCTAAGCAAAGCCTATTACAGTATAGATGAATATTTTGATGACAACTTCGATGATTTTGAATAATGTATGTGTGTTTGTGTGTGTGTGTGTGTGTGAGAGAGAGAGAGAGAGAGAGAGAGAGAGAGAGAGAGAGAGAGAGAGAGAGAGAGAGAGAGAGAGAGAGAGAGAGAGAGAGAGAGAGAGAGAGAGAGAGAGAGAGAGAGAGAGAGAGAGAAAGAGAAAAGATGAATGATTTTTTTGACATTTCTAATCGTTTACTTTTAAGAGACAGTATGCATTAAAAATGACATGGCTTAATTGTGTTCAAACACTGTATTAAGTTGCAGTAAATATGAATATGTATATGGCGAAGTTTTAAAGAAATTTATCGCACTTAGCATGATAATCTCTTAATTATTAGTATTCCACTACATTTTATACTGACTTTAAGTTCTTCAGTGTGCTTTGCTAAACGGTACCGAATTCTAAATTTACTTTGAAATAAGACGCAGAAAGGCTTTTATCAATTATTTTGAGTGATACATTAGTGCGAAACATAAACATACCTAATATTTATTTATGTTCCTTATTATTACTCTTATGAAGGAATTTTAAAAGCTGATATTTTGTTATGGTGTATTATCAACTACGTAAATAAATCAGTAGTTGAATACTGCTTTAAATTAATCAACTTCCAAAATGTTCCAAAGCGTTTTAATTAATGATAATTATTTTACAGGCTCACAGACTAAGCATTTTACATCAGCTGAATCATAAGATGATACAAAGCACAGAATTGCAAAAGTGATAGATTACTTTATAAATCTGTCATTCCAGAAAGAGTATCCTTAAGTGAGTAATTGTTGCATTTAGGTAGTTTCTGCTATAAATAACATTTTTTCACTTAGGAAATAAATGCTCAATTAACATTACTACTTAAACACATTTAAAACTGTAAGACAAATGCAATAGTTTCACACTACAGAGTATGCTAAATTTCCCTTTTTTCGACGAACATATGCTGTTTCCTGGAGATAACAAGTATGGAAAACATATGTGAATATATTTAAGAAAACATTAAAAATAACCTCCTGAGACGTTCATGTAGAGCATCATGAATAACAGCAAAGTTATCTTCCGAGCTTTTAGGCCATGGTCCATTAGGTTTGGAATATCCCAACGTTTCGTCAAGGAATGCACTTGGCATCTTCAATGGAGTAATTCATGTTCGTCAGGCCTCGATTCAATCCATTATCACTGGAATTAACATAAATAACAGTGACAGTCAGTGACATCCGGTAACACTGTGTGCCGTCTAGAACGCGAAAAGAGCGGGTGATTTTACTGTGACTTTGTGGGTTCCTAGAATTAATAGTACAATTTGCCGAAATTGTAAATGTTCTTTATTTCCGTATCAATACACTGTTCAATTCTCACGTAACATTACATCACATATCACAATCTACAGCACCAAGGTCGATGACAATGACAAACAGCTTATAACTTCCACTGTTGACAACAGTCACTCTCGTGACATGTCTTTACACAACTCTCTCAGCTGTTCTCTGCTTATCTCACTCTCTGCTTACAACTCCCCTTGTTTCACAACTCTTCACAATTACAACTCGACTCCTGGCCAGTCGTTGCTTCTTTAAATATCTGCATCTATAATTCTAGATTGTTCTAAAATAAACCAGAACCCGAATAGTCTCTATCAGTCAAGAAGTAAATGGAAGTTTCCATTTATCTCAGTTTGTTTCGGCAGACCTTTATCTGCATGTTATCTTGTCTGCCGGCTCTTGGTCTTCACGCTGCCCGCCTATCAGTTCCTTTTGTGTAAACAAGCCGCGCGATCGTAAATACGGGTTCGCGTATGGGGGCCCGCCTTGGTAGCGTAGATGGTAGCGTGTCTGTCTCACGTTCAAGAGGTCCCGAGTTCGAATCTAGGTCAGGGCGAGCTACTTGGATAAGGTTTCTTCCGGGGTTTTCCCTTATCCTTCAAGACAAATGTCGGGTAACTCTAAGCTCCTTGGATTCTGGAATCATTTGAACATCATTTCACCCAATTCATTCATCGTCCGATACGACTTAACGTTGGAGGACGCACATTACAGAAAACTGAGGATGGGTGTTGAGTGCTTTTCCATTGACTATACCACTACATCACATCTCTGTTTATTCGTAGTATACTTCAGTTCATCTCCGTAAATATACATTTAAGTATAATATTAATATTTAAAACGACTTCAGAAACATGTTAATTGTCTAATTCACTTTGACAAATACATGCCACTGATTTTTAGGATTGCACAGCGATTATTTTGACGTTATTCATATTTACTAGCCATCTTCTAAATATGTTGTTCATTTATGTGAAGTAGTGGTATTCCCGTGCGCAGTTTTTCGACACGGTTTAATTTAACATAATGACTGATCTGAAAAGATGTCATTTGCGCCATGGAAACTTAATTGATAAAAGGAAATAAGTCGACCTTGAAGTACGAGTGAAGTAATTTGCAGGAATTCGCAGTTCCTCCAAATGTTTACTGAAATGGCTACCCACTTATGGGGAAGAAAATTGGCACTTTTATCAATATAATTTTCTAGCATATATGAATTGGCATATTCATTAAAGTCGAGTACAGTGTTATTTCCTTTATATGATTTTCGTCATACGATTCTAGTATAAATCGTGGATTAAGGGCCTTCTCTGTACTTTGAAGCTTCCCTTATTTCTAGATCAATGTCAGTTCTCAGTTGTTTTGCCATCAGCAAACGGAACAGTGTCAAGGTCTGCGAGCGTCTGTTATGTTATCTATCATTACTTTAACTCAAGTAAGAGTTCAACTTCATCGCACTTCGTCTTGGGTTTCTAAACATTTCTTGATATTCACGTATTGTAAACGGAAAAATAATTGATAATATGTAGCACATGGAAAACTAGGCCCAAAAGAATATAAAACTGGGGTCCGAGAAAAGAGCAAAGTGAGGACGATTCGGAAGTATTGGAAAGAAGAAGTGGTCTACACTATACAGAGAAATGATCTCTAAGAGAGATTGAAACGATACAAGACAAAACTTGGAATCGGAAATCGATTAGCCGTAAAAAATCCAAATATATTATATCCGAGTTCAAGATATGGCCTGGATAAGTTGTGTATTAAGCTCTAAACAATGTTAGACTACACTCAAATAGACTACACAAAAATGATGCAATAACCTTAATAACTGGGATAAAACAAGTAGGTATCAATCGAAATTAAGGTCAATGTTTCGAGGAAATTAATGAAAGCCAGAAATATTGTTGATATCCATTATACCAGACAGTACAGGGCCACTACATTTTACTATTGCACTGTATTGAAGAAGGAATGTCAGGCTTTTCCAACAGAATTGGTATGATTCCATATGCTCATTCTTCACACTCGCGCAGCCAAAAATTTTAATTGAAATCCTCTTACACTTATCGAGGTTTTTTCTTATCCCTAAATGTTCTATTTCGATAGAATGCGAAAGTGGCAGGAAAGCCAAATAAAATCTTGGGTCAATGGTACAAATCGCGACAACATGCCATTATCGCTTCTGCCATTTCTATTAGTAATAAAAGTCGCAGCAGATCAAAGGCGCTGTTTTTGAAAGTTTTAGGCAGTATATCCTTCATGACACCTGTTAATGTTTCAATTCCTTTTTATTATATCGTTTCAAAAGGAGCAGTTTTGGCTAATCTAGCTGAGTTCGTCCACTGGTATCCTTTAGCTGAAGAAGGCTAAAATAAATTATTATGCCTCATGCTTGCTTGTAGGTACCTCCTCTATTGTAAAGACTTAATGTTCTATACTCTATACACCGTGTACTTAGATCTATTTTAGATTTGTGACTACCCTAAAAGGAGGCCGAAAACTGGTGTTACAAGGGTGACTGGTTAGGTTCCTGTCACGTAATTACTTTTTTCTCTTAGTCTTTTTAATGCGTACAACAGAAGAGGACATAACTGCCCGAATAATAGCAGCATGTGAAGTTATTCGACATATACAAGGAATTTTGGAGAGAGTACGACACTTTTCCTTCTCCGCTATCAATTTTTCACTGACAACGAAGGTAGCTATTTCGAAAACTGCCTAAAAAGCTGACGTAAAGTGTTGTATTTACTTTTTATTTAAAACACCTTCCATTTAGACTTATAACATGTGTAAGTATTAAGCAGGACTCAACTTTTTTTAGAAAGAACTGCATTTAATTGCATTGAAAGGTGAAATTACCCCGTAAACTACATAAATTTATACAAGAATTGAAAGCTTAGATAGAATATTAAAAGAAACACCAAACAAACGAAAAAAAAAATTAAAAAAAAAACGAGAAACAAGTGAGGGTGACTCGTTTACCTTTCATTTGAAAGCTAATGTAGTAACCATTGCGCCAGAGGGAGTGCTCTTCATTTTCTAGTGCTGTAGACTCAAGTGGTGTTATCATTAACAATGGCGCACTGGAACTTTATGTAGAAAATTAAAGCCGTAACTTCCATATTTGAACTAAGTTTTCTAACTCAAATTGCTTTTTTAAGATACCTGCACTTGCTCTGAAAATATTTCGGTGTCGTTCATTAACATCCTGTATGTATGACTGTCATTAACAGTTTCGAAACCTAATTAAAATATGCAACTGTATTCAATAATGACGCTGTATACGTATGGTAAGCAAATAGTGGTATGTGTAATGTTTAATACGGTTTACAGATAATCCTTTAATATTTAAGAAGCTTTTCTTATGTATTAAGACTGATTAGAATATTTCGAATTAAATATAGACTGGTTCTGTGAATTCGTTTTCCCTGGCGCATTATCTTCCCTTATGATCCAATTAGTGAACACGATAGCGCTGTTAGTTAACGGTCCTTATGTGCTTTCAAGCGAGATATTTACCAAAGATAACTCATCCGTATAAAACCAATGGAACACTGTTAAAAAGCTAGAGGATGGAAAGGAAATACCACCTAATGATGGTGCTGGTGGTAAACTCGTCTTTTGAACAACGAGACATCGTCATTCCTTTCAAAATGGGCAGCTCACTGGACTAGGGATGACGAGGACTATTGTAGTAGTCATACAACTGACTTCTGTATCAAGGAAAAGCGAGTTATGAACTGCTTAAGGAAACATGCTTAAGGAAAGTCCAGAAAAACATGTTTTCAATCATTCTCATTTACTCCAAGCAGCAATCTAAAGAGGACGCTGGGCTGAGATTTATTGCAGTGATGAGGAGAAAATGAACATGGAATGACACCAAATAAAATGTGCCGATATGTTTAAGTCGATTGAAATGAAAAATAGATATGCTCCGTCGATACTAAATATCTATAAGATCTCATCAGCATCCGTATCGATCCCAAGCTTGCTCTGTAGAGCGATGAAAGGTAATCCCCAGGATTTGTATAGGTATTATAAGAAACAACACAAGTTATAGTCTTTTATATAAGTTTTATTCCTTTAATACCAGATATGGAATATTTAAAATATTAAGATTCCCTCTATAATATAAATTTACGTATTCTAAAACCAATATGTTTATAACTTATTGATTTCTTAAAAAAAATCGTGACAGCACGCTACATAGGTCTGTTCTCGCTGCCAGCCCGACGCGAAGTGAAGCGAAGCGACGCTAACAAACGATTAATACTTTAGTTCAAACTTTCTCCGTTATGCAACCACTGCTTTTAAATCAATACTCATTTATTTATTATCCCTTTACTACTTCTTTATTATTTTAACTGTTATTTACTATCAATTGTTTATTGATAAAAATGTTATCTTGGTTACTCATGACACTCTGCTGCGTATTTAATTCCTGCTGACACTGGTATAAAGTACATTGTTTGCCCATTATCACATATTTCATAATAACATCCTTCCCAGTAAAAAGTATTTTCTTTCTTAACATGAGAAGCTTCTGGTGGCGTGTACACAAAGCACTAATAAGTGAATAAATCTGAATAAACATATTTTTTATATTCCAGAGCAATTACGCAGTATAGTAAAGGAAACAGATAATACAGTAATTACATCATTGTTCCAGCATTATCAAAAACGTTCAATTATTTTCTCAAAATCAATAATTTCGAATCTTTGTGATTTTTTGTGGCACTTGTTCATTTGAATGCGACAAAACATGTAGACATTAGAGAGTAGGTAATTAAATACAGGAAATAAAGGCAAGTTGGTATCGCCCAGGGACTGTACACGAAGAACAGAATACTCAAAGCGCTGACTGGACCCCGCCGCGAGCAACTTTGCTCATTACCGTAGCGTAGCCAACTTTATAGATAAAAAACCAGACCGGTTCCCTGCGTGTCGCTGATAACAGCAAACAACTTGGCCAAGCTTAAGAGGTGGAGAGGGAGGGAGCAGAACTCACAGAGCGGAGAGCAAAAATAACTAGCAATAGCACGTGTATATCAATGATACAGGATTAACATTGTAAGCATCTGTAATTAAATTAGTTAGTTGTTCCCTTTTATAATTAAATGTGTAATGACGTAATGCCTATCCGTTAGGGAATGCAAATGAATCGCTGTTGTAAATAATTAAACCAGTATCAATGACATTAAAGTTGAATATCCACGAGCATTGCAAAAACATCAGCTCGGGAAATTATAGCGCAATAAACCCCAACTATTCATTTGCACTAATAGTCCTACATCCTTAAAGAAGCTCAGGAGGATAACATGGTAGGATTTTCCGAAACTGTTGATTAACCCTACGTAAATATTGTATTTATTATTCTAAATACCACAAAATACTTTTGAACGTTTTCGATTCCCCTTAGAGATCATGTTCAGCGACCACTACCACACCTACTGACGGTAGAATTCTCCTTCCTTAGAGGATTGTGACTCCGCACATTAGCAATCTTCTGATATTCCATATCAACTTTAGAAACTGGAAGGTTTATACCAGTCTCGGCCAAAGGGGTGATCTCCTCGGACCTGGACAACTGGAAACTATCTGTGGTGTGGACAGGTAGAAGTTCCATTGGTCTCTTTTGAGGAAGACTTTGAGCTGCTAGACCTCTGTTGAGGGAGATGTACCTCTTCTTCTAACTCCGACAACTGGTTAGGGTTTCTTAAATTAGTGACTTGATTTTTTTGTAGATAATTTGTTGGTAGTTCTAAGTACTTCAGTCTCATCGATAGTAATACAGTTTTCACCTTTAGCTTGCTTTTGTACGAAACGTAGTAATCTGTTACTTGCAGGAAAATCAAAGTTCAAAATATTGCTTTTATCACGGTTTAAAGTATGTATTTTATCCCAGATATCTAATTCACTTTTCAGCTGTACAGGTTTTAACAATTGTATTTCTTTACCAATATCATGATTACTTTTCCCAAAATGATTTGCAACAGCAATAAAATTAATCAAATAGACAGATCAGCAGATAGATCCCTAAATGGGATCGAAAATGTTCCAGAGTTCAAGAACAACAGCACGTAAGTGAATACTGTTCCATCTCAACTACTCACAAACAACCAAAAATGTATTTATTGTTTTACTACATATGTTCTTAAAGGTGCATTCAGTTTATATGCATGCAGTAGGCATAGTCAAATAAGATAGGAGCTCGTCGCTTGTGATAAGTTTTGATATTCTAAGTCTCTTTCAACTTTATAAAATATAAACGTTCAAAAATTTAAAGTAATATACGGTAATATATCGAAAATGATAAATCCTATCAAACAAATATATTTGATATAGGCTGTGCAGCTTTTCGATCTACATTTATTTGGTGAAACAGTCGTTTTGAAATCAGTATTGAACAAATGATACAAGATGAAAGATTTAAAGGCTGTTCTTAAAAAACTCAAGATATACATTCCACTGTCATAAAAATATGTTAAACGTGCCCTATTTTCATTAACAGGACTTGAATGGGAAAAGTAAAATGTTCAAAATATGGTTCATATAAAGGGGAGCTCAGAAAAGGTGATTTTTCTCTAAATCTTTGTGTCGTATCCTGGTAAGATTAACGAGTTTATGTTTACACATAAATTACTGTCCTCCATCGGAGAGAAAGTCTCCGGGGCCTGAGACGCAGCGTGATTGCTGAAGGTTCCCACACCCTCCCTGGACAGGTTTACGACACCCCATGTCAGTACAGTTACAGACCATTCAAAATATTCTGACGACTTCTACTTTTGTGAATGAATCTTCTCCGTTTTAGTGTACAGAGTGAATAGGGTGCATGGCTTTTAACGCTTCTACTCCTTGTGTAGCATGCGATCTGTCACACACATTTGCAGTTCTTGTCCCACTGTGTAACGGAGCACATTCCTTTCAGTGACCTTCTTTGCGTTGCTGGACAGGTAAACTATCCTGGCGTGTCCTTACACTCACACTGACGAACGCACGCACGCACACACGCACCTTTTTCTAAAACATGCCTTTGTGGGAATCAGGGTCTAATTGCATATGAATAAAATGTACCAATAAAGAAAGATCATAATTTTTAACGGTCATAATTTTGCGCACTAAAATTAAAACTTATTATATTCTGTTAGCTTAATGTGGAACAAACACGCCTTAGTAGTTTCATTGTTAGTACTCCTGCTTCCTGCCCGTGAGAACCAGGCAATTTCAGGCATGTTCAGCATCACCTACCGCTGCAATGAAGGTAACATGCAGTTAAAGTTGATGTTAGAGGAAGATCCGGAGTTCCTTTCAATCGTAATCACTGCTGATGAAACTTGGCTACATTATTTTGATCCTGAGAGCAAACAGCAAAACTCAGTGTGACAATCTCCATCACGAACCCCCAAAAAGCAAAAGTGGTTGCTTCTGCTGGGAAAGTTATGATCATCTGATTCTTTGATAATCATGGAATGGTTTATCAGGATGTTGTACCTGCACACACATCAGTAACAAGAAAATTCTACAGGGATGTCCTGAAAACTTTGAAAGTCCAAATCAGGCGCAAAAGACCACATTTCCGTGAAGCAGGCTGGATGCTGCACCACGATAATGCACTGCCGCATATTGCCAATGTTGTTGCTGAATATCTTGCAAAAATAAACGTGTAGTGCATCCCTCACCCTCACTATAGTCCGGATTTAGCGCCATGTGACTTTTTTCTGTTCCCTAACTTGAAGAAACGCCTTCGTGGGAGGCATTATCCATTATCAGAAGCAGTGGTGAAGGCTGCGGAGGCGAGTTTGAAGGATATCTCAAAAATTGTTCCCAGCAAACCTTTGAAAACTGGCAGAGACCCTTGGACAAGCGCATCGCATTCATGGAAGTCTAATTTGAGAGGGACCACATTATGAGGATTAGTAAAGTTACGTTGTCAAAAAAGGATGTGATCAATCTTTATTGAACAGCCCTCGTATATGCCTTCGCTACTTACTGGTACCTGTTAGAGAAGCTAAAATCGAGTAAGGGGTTTCCATTTGTAAAATTAATAAACATAAAAAAATGCATACTAATAGGACGGTATATCTCGGGAAAGGTTAACTTCTCAGAAAATATATTTGATACAAATTGTGCACTTCAAAAATATCCAGATTTATTATTTAATAAGATGGAGCAAAATGGACATCCAGGATGAATCATTTAGATTTGATACAAGGGTAACAATTGTTGTATCCATTATCAACAATATTACACATTTTTTTTAATTTTTATTTTCGCATATCTTTAGCCAATGTACACGTGTTTAAGCGCATGTGCGTGTGTGTAATCAGCCACTGCGGGTTTCTATGCATTACTACAATTAACGTGCTAGAGGTAACAAAAGCTGGTGTAGTTAAATGGACTTATTCACGTGCCTATTGAATTTTAAATACCTCTACATCCCATTCATTATCTTAAATATATTCCCTGTTATTATTCAGGAATTAACCAAATTTGCATATATTTGCGCTCTAACGGTTTCGCATTTTCCAAACCTTCTGCAACAAGTTATTATTCCAAGAGAATCCATCTCACTCCTCTAATACAGCTCGATTACAAATTACATGAGTTACTGCGAAAAGAGGATATTTCGAATTCAGTGAATGAATTCAGTTGCTTGAACAAAGCTGTATTCAATTCTGTGCACTTGGTCTGTAATCTGTTTGTAATAAATCACTAGAGGAATGGCTCAAAATAAATTTAAAATAAAAACACGTGTGCTCCATCATTTAATATTTGGTATGTAAAATGTTTTATAAACCTTTATAACCTTCTTTACTACGTACTTATAATATGTAAAAGGAGTATTCCGTTCCAGATAAAAATTTGAAAGTAGTTTTCACCAAAACCACATCTTGATAATAAATAAATTCCTAACTGACTTTTTAGAAATAATATTTCCATGCGTGTGCATGGTTGTGTAAATGCACATTTTTCTGTCTGACGGTGAAGCGTTTAACATAAAAACAAAAATCGATCAAGTCCCAAACATATTTACGAGGGCCTTTCAATAAAAAATGATCACAATTTTTAAAACAATGTACCCTTACTCATCCTCATCATTTTGACGGTCCTTCTCAAAATAGTCTCCCCTGGATGCGATACATTTGTCCCAGCGTTTCTACCAGTCTTCAAAGACATGCTGGAAACCATTTTCGAGAGATCCTTCAAAATCGCTCCGCAGCCTTCACCACTGCTTCTGATGATGGATAATGCCTCCCACGAAGGCGCTTCTTTAAGTTAGGGAACAGAAAAAAGTCACATGGGGCTAAATCCGGACTAGAGGTAGGGCGAGGAATGCACTTCACATTGATTTTTGCAAGATATTCAGCAGCAATATTGGCAATATGTGGCCGCGCATTATCGTGGTGCAGCATCCAGCCTACTTCATGGATATGTGGTCTTTTGCGCCTGATATGGACTTGCAGTGTTTTCAGGACATCCCTGAAGTATTGTCCAGCTGCTGATGTGTGTGCAGGTACAACATGCTGATAAACCATTCCTTGAATATCAAAGAATGAGATGACCATATCTTTCCCAGCAGAAGCAACCACTTTTGCTTTTCTGGGGGGTTCGTGATGAAGAGATTTCCACACTGAGCTTTGCTGTTTGCTCTCAGGATCAAAATGATGTAGCCAAGTTTAATCAGCAGTGATTACATTTGTTAGAAACTCCGGATCTTCCTCTAACATCAATTTTAACTGCATGTTACCTCCATTGCAGTGGTGGGCGATACTGAACATGTCTGCACTTGCCTGATTCTCACAGACGGGAACCAGGAGAACCAACAATGAAACTACTGCGGCGTCTTTTTTTCACACTAAGCTAACAGAACATAAGATTAAATCTTATTGGGACAAATTATGACCGTAAAAAATGATGAACATTCTTTATTGAAAAGCCCTCGTAAATTCGTAATCCAGTATTGCTTCACAAGGAAGGGTCTTGATTTAATGTTTACTGCATTTTCACATTGACTAGAACAAAATGTCGAAAACAGCTGCAATTAGGATATAAACGTCTACGCATTTATGACAAGGAATTGAAACTTCAGATCATTCTGCTTAATTTGGTGCTAAAATTGGGTCATTGAATGAATTTTCAACGAAATAATTAATAAAAGAAATGTGTCAGTTCTATTTCAACCACTCTGTACTAGCGGCAAATGCAGCAGAAAGAGTTAGAACCTTTCACGTTCTAGTTCTCATTCATAAGGGCTTTAGTTTTTACTGAAAAAGTGGAAGTAAATTAAAAAAAAACATTACTTAGTTTACTTATGTCAAATAATTTGTATGCTCCTGAAAATTCTTTCAAGTTACTTTCGTCCAATATATTTTTACCTCGTTAAACTTCGTTGAATATTACACCAACGAAAGCTTTGAATAATATTTCAAAAGAGAGACTACGGATTATGCAAAAAATATTGGTTTCAGGTAGAATGCAGTAAAGAGACACTCGGAATATTGTGAAAAGGGGCGTGAGAATAAAGAAACGAAAAAAAAGACGATGCAAGGCTAAGAGGGGAAGGAGTACGAAGTACCTTCGCATGTATAGATTTTCAATAGATTCTTTTCAAGGACTCCGAACAATGAATTAGAATAGAAGAAAGGGAGCAGATGGGGCGGATGTTGTGGAGGAATGTATATTTTCTATCTCAACTCCGCACGCACAAATAAAAAGCATGCTGGTATAAGAAGACGCGATAGCAATATCTCCCACCTCATTTCTAAAATAAAAAAAAACTCATATCAAGAAAGTAAACAGTCTGTGCGCTATTCTTCCCTTTAATCATTCTCCAAACAAAGAAGATATATGTGAAATTACTAGAATGGGGAGTAAAAGTGGATGAAACCGTCTCTTTTAATTTACATTTTATAAAATGTAGACAGCAATTAACATGGAAATCTGTGGGATAACCGCATCCTCATTATAACTTACCTAAAGAACTGTGTTTATGCCTCTCTACTAAACTACTTATTGAAACATGTGGATCAAACTTGCATTCTGAAGCCATTTAATGCTAAATGATTGTCAAAATGTATAAAAATAAAAATGTAACGTTGTTTCTTTAAAAAATCAAACAGAAGAAACCATGATTCATTGCAATTCTGCCCACCTGATCATTTAAATGTCCAAATGTAACACTTAAAAGTTCGCGTATACCTATACTCCAAAGAGTGGAAGAATTTAAATACCTGGGATTAAAGTAACAGTAGATAATAAAACATCAGTGGAAATTCAAGAAAGAATAGCAAGTGGTAACAGATGTTTCTATGCCTTGCAGAATTTGTTTAAATCAAGGAACGTCAATAGGAATAATGAAATTAAAATATATACAACTGTAGTGAGACCAATAGTACTGTATGGTTCAGAAAGCTGGGTGCTGACAATCAGAGAAGAACAATGGTTATTACGGTGGGAAAGGAAGCTCCTGAGAAATATATTTGGAGTAATAAAGGACTTGGACAGATGGAGAATGTGGACTAACTTGGAGTTACAGTACTTATTTGGACAGCCAAATATAGTAGTGAAAATTAAACAAGGAAGAATAAGGTGGATTGGCCATGCGCAGAGAATGCCAGAAAACAGTGTAGTTAAGAAGATATTCATAGGAAAGCTGGATGGCAGAAGGAGCAGAGGAAGACCCAGGAAAAGATGGGTAGATGATGTTGAAGATTACTTAAGAAATTTGGGGGTTAAAGGCTGGAGAAGAAAAGCAGAGGACCGAATAGAATAGAAGAGGGTGGTTAGGGAGGCCAAAGGCCTACGTGGCCTCTAGCGCCAACTATCATCATCATCATCATCATCATCATCGTATACCTATACTACATGGCATTTTAAAGTTTTATGTTCCGTGACCTTATTTTCTTAAATTTTTTGCCACTGATGCAAGCTCTGTCCAGCTTGAATGTGAATGCAGGGATGTAAGCAGTGCTTTTTGTCCATATGTTATTGATATTGGTGCCACTGTTGCAGCTGTTTTTAATTAACAATAAGCAATTCTTTAGCATAATAAACTTATATGCATACTATTGTGGAATGTGGAGACATAAAAAGGGAGACAAGACAGAGTCTGGAAATTACCATGGGATTGTACTGCTAGATGGAACTTACAAGGTTTTTGACAAGATACTTGCCATACGACTGGAGCGATGGTTAGAAAAGATACTTGGGAATTACCAAGAAGGATTTAGGAAACAACGCCCCACATTAGACCAGATTTTTATATTACGACAAATACTGGAAAAGTTTTATGAATATGACAGACAGCTTCATCAGCTGTATGTAGATTTTAAACAGCGTATGCTACCCTGGACAGAGCTAAAATTTATCAGTTAATGAGGGAGTTCGAAATATCACCGTGAGATTGACAAGAATGACTATGGAATTGACAAGATGCAGGGTTAGAATGGAACAAGGTTTATCATGTACGTTTATCCTGAAGAGGGGTTTGAGACAAGGAGATGTGCTATCCACACTACTGTTTAATTTAGCACTGGAAAAAGTAATCCGATAATTACCCATAAACCCAGGAGCAACATACTTTCCAGATCAGTACAAATAGTGGCATATGCTGACAATGAAGCAATTCTCGCGAGGAATGTAAGAGCTCTTGAGGAAAGTTATGTAGTGTTGGAAGAGAAAGCACAAGATATAGGATTGGTATTGAACGTTAGCAAAACCAAATATATGAAGCTGCAAGAAGAAGAGAACCTACAGTTAAATTATATAGAGTGGATAAATTTAAATACCTGGTATCTATAGTAACAGTAGATAATAAAACTCAGTAAAAATTCAAGAAAGAATAGCAAGTGGAAACAGATGTTTCTATGCCTTGCAGAATATGTTTAAATCAAGGAACGTCAGTAGGAATACTAAAATTAAAATATATACAAGAGTACTGAGACCAATAATTATGTATGGTTCAGAAAGTTGGGTGTTGACAATCAGAGAAGAACAATGGTTATTACGGTGGGAAAGGAAGGTTTTGAGATATATATTTGGAGCGATAAGGGACTTGGACGGATGGAGATTGCGGACTAACTTGAAGTTACAGCGCCTATTTGGACAACCAAATATAGTCGTGAAAATTAAACAAGGAAGAATAACGTGGATTGGCCGTGTGCAGATAATGCCGGAAACCAGTGTAGTTAAAAAGATATTCATAGGAAAGCTGAATGGCAGAAGGAGAGGAGGGAGATCCAGGGAAAGATGGGTAGATGATGTAGAACACGACTTGAGAAAGCCGGGGGTTAAAGGCTGGAGAAGAAAAGCAGAGGACCGAGTAGAATGGAAGAGGGTGCTTAGGGAGATCAAGGGCCTCCATGGCCTGTAGTGCCAACTATCATCATCATGATCATCATCATCTACGAAAATGTTTTAATGCTGCTCTGCATTTTGCATATCTCTGGAAACAATGACTTTATAACTCATAGTTTAAATTGACGTCTCAGATATCGAAAATGTCATCGCTTGTGGAATTTCACATAAGATTTGATTTCTATCTTTGAATATTATTTTCTCGGAAACTCGAAAGGGGTCATGTAAATAAATTTTATGCCTTAGATAAGTTTAACAAATCGCAGTTAAAATTCCAATTAAAAGGTTTAAGTTACCATAAAATTAAAAATTCAATGAAATGGAAAATACAAAACTTTTATAGATTAATTAAATCCATTACATTACTGCATCTAACACTCACAATAGTCACAAATTTAAATGGAAATATGGGTGAAAATGCATCTTTATAAACAACTATACATCTCTAAAACTATAACTAGCGAAGTTTTAATATAACATCATGAAACTCACATCAATATTTAAAATAAAATTGTTCACTTATGTTAATATTTCGGAACTTTTTCATCGCATATTGAGATCAACAATTAAAGAAATCAAACATTCCTTCAGTACCTTTTGGTTATTTGACCGTAAATAAAATAAAAATGAATAATCTATATTGTTAGTGATGTTAAGTCCTGTGCAGCTAAATTGGAATTCAGCTACCAATTTTTAAATAAGCACTTTCAGATTTTGGTTTGCAATATTCCCTTAAATTCTTTCGTATGCAAAATTATAAACAGTGAAATTTGCAAAATATCAAAAATTGCTAGATGGAATTATTCAGCGTACATTACTCGAGTTAAGCAGTTTTACAGAAATTTTGTGCTAACTGTCGGAAGATATTTATCATAGTGCGCAACATGAACTAATTTTTAAACTTGTGTAAGTTATGTAACTTCTTGAAAAGTAGCTTTAGCTAAAAGGAAGCAAAGTCGCTACACAAAATGTTCTTAGAGCCTTAGCGTGCAAGTATTTGTGCTAAGAAATGTGACGCAGTTCATACTGTGACATTTGGACTGCCTAATAAATTACTTGTAATATTTTAAATAATTTACAACTTGATACCGAAATTAAGAACTGCAATGTATAAAGCATCATGATGGATGTCAAAAGAATGTTCGTTCTTTGTTACAACACGTGCAAGGGCAGTTGAGTCGAATAGTAGTTTGGGTGAATAAGATGTGTTAACGAAAGAAACGTAAGAAACAGCGTCCTTAGCAGATTTCTAAAGGTGGCACTTGACTGTATGAATAGGGCATTCTTCGGATCTTTCATAATGGCAACAAAATAGCAACAAAGGAAATATTTGTATGAAAAGAGGGTTTCGAGAAAGTGAAAGTCACATGTACACCCACGCGCATCTGTGGTCATTCAGATACTTCGTGGCTGGCAAGCCATTGAAACAGTCCGAGGCGTGAGGGCGATTAGGGCAGTCCTCTTGTTCTGTCTTGGGCCAGGCATACCAGAAATGAGAAAAGATATTTGTCGGTTCATATATACGTGAGGAACGAATAACGTTTATCGAGTAATGAACATTCTGCCGTCAGTAACTCTAAACAGGGATATTGGTAACCCTTGGTCGGCAACTTCAATTCCGATGTTCTGAAAACAGAAGCAGTAAATCAATAAGTTTGAAACGGGCATTCCAGTGTCAATAAAACCACCCTTCTCACACATATCCACGCATACCCTGAGAGAAACCTCATTGCTCGCAACATCGTTGCTTCAAATTGTAACGCTAAAGTAGAACTCATTCGCTTGCCAATATAGTAAATTAGCTACAAATTGGCGTCCCAAAGTGGAACCCTTGTCAAAATATAAAATCTGCTTCAAAATTAATTAGAGTAAATTAAAATATAAAAATACTAATACAGAATTTAAAACAATTGCTGCGTGATGTGAAGGAGGCCTGGATATTGCAAGATATGTTGACATGTTGAAGAATGTTAAAAAATTACATTTGCGACATTATTTGTATATATCTGCCCCTAATAGCAACACTGTTATAGAATACGAATCAAAGCATGTCTAAGAGGGTAAGTCTAAGTTGTGTAAGTTATGCAAATTCTTGGAAAGTAGCCTTAGGTAATAGGAAGCAAAGTCGCTACACAAAATATTCTTAGAGCCTTAGCGTGCAAGTATTTGTGCTAAGAAATGTGACGCCATTCATGCTGTGGCATTTGAACTGTCTAATAAATTTCTTGTAATATTTTAAATAATTTACAACTTAATTAGAATAAATTAAAATATAGTAATACTAATACAGAATTTAAAACATTTGCTGCGTGATCTGAAGGAGGCCATGAATTTCAGAGCCTGGATATTGAAAGGTATGTTGATATGTTGAAGAATGTTAAAAAAATTAAATTTGCGACATTATTTGTCTTCATCTGCCCCTAATAGCAACACTGTTATAGAATACCCTATAGCATGTCTAATAGGGTGTAATGAAGCAATGAGAATACTTCGAACTTAGTAAATTTAAAACCAGCACATTGTAAAACTGGCTACAAAACTATACTTTCTATTATATGTAAATATTTAGCGCTAGAAGTTCAATAATACGTGTACTCCAGGTGATGTCTTGTGCTGCTTCTTTTTGCAGAGTTACATACCCAGAGCTACTTGCTCAAGGTGCTGTTATAAAGCGTGCAACATCACTCCTCAGCAAGTGATTAATGCCCTTGGCTAATCATATTCATCATCCCATAGTATATTACCTAGTAATCTATGGTCGTAACTCACATCTTACCTTTGCATTAACAAGTTTCACGAACACAAAACGATAGCGTGAGGTATATCACTACACACGCAGGCACGCACAAGTACCTTGACTGCACAGTAACGACAAAGCGCTTACTGACCTCCACTTTCACATCAAATTATCCCACATCCCTTTGTGTCAGGCATTTTTCAGTTCATCTACAGTATTTATTTCGATGCTTTCTAATCTGTCAGTAATGACGGATATTGCTGCAATGGGGAAGAAATAGAATCTATTTCCCATAAGAAAACCAAGCTACATAAATAAACCTATGGAAAGACAAAGGATACTTAGCAACTTTTTCTAATCATTAAAATCTACACTTCTGTTATGCTACAGTGTTCATTACTAATAATCAATTTTTATATCTCAATCTCTATATATTTACAAATAGATTGATGTTAAAATAAATAATTAAAGCATAGTTATAACTCCTATTTGTTTATTCAAATATAATAATTTGCAATTTAAAACTTCACTTGTCTTATAAGAATTTATGATAATTCTTATAAATTCTCCAGGACCGCGATTTCATGTAAACTTATACACATCTTCAGCTTCATATTCGTTTATTTTAAATAACTTTCTATCATTATAAAGTACATTTAATTTTCATTAAGGTTTCCACGGAGTTATGTTACGTTGTTCGGAGTACAATTTAATCTAAATTTTATTTTAAAGAACAAATAAATGCTTAGTGTTATACGGAAACTTGTTCGTAATTTTTATCCAAGATGTTGCAAAGTTGACCTTTGTTCTTTGAGAGGAAGCCCTTTTCATCCGAAAAATATAAACATACTAGAAATAATATTTTGAAACCTGATAAGGTTTAAGTAAATATTGTGGCAAACCCGATCGCGATAGCGCGGCTTGTGTACATAAACGGCCTGGAGATAAGGAGTATGGTTTACTCTCCTGGAAGGTGATAGAACATTCGATTCCTTTTTGGTCCAGAAATATCTCGAATTTACGAAATAGGTATTTAAGGACGCAAATGTGTTGTGAAATGAGAGACAGCCAGCTGTGTTGTAACGAGAGCTAATGATGTAATCTGCTGTCACTGTTATTGTGATCGACCTTGGTAGACTGACGGTGTATGTAACGTAATGTTGCTGTAATATATAAGAGTATTTCTACGAAAATAAAGGAGAGTTTTAATTTCTGCAACTCGGCCTTTTAATTCTACGAACCCACAAAGTCACAATATAACAGCAAATAAACTGCATAGCTTAACAGATTTGGGTAAAAAAAATGAGGCGCTTGTCTCGAGTTTTTCAGTTTACTGAGATTCCGTCATGTGCTTACTACATATGTATTGCATACTATTTAAAACTATCTGTATTTATACAATTGTAAAAATTGTAATAACACAATAAATATTTCAATATAAATGTTTTACTTACCGCATTACCATTTTTTGCATCGCTTATACTTGTTGCTATAGAGAAACTACCGCACTAGTGAGCGAATGTCAACTTAAGATGAATAGCAACAATAACGGTAAGTATGGGATATTAGTTATATAGTGCAAAAAAGAGTAATTTCGCTTGGAAATATTTCGTAACAGTCTGCGCTGAAAGATTCACGCTTAAATAAAAGTTTGTTGGCTATACTAAATTGTACGCATGCACAAACTTACACAAAGGTGTGATTAAATATTTACTAAAATCCATAAAGGCACAAGACATTACTACTACCATCATGAAGAATATATTACATCAGAGCTAGCAAATATAATAAATAAGCAATTATATCATGGAAGAAAGAGGGAACTATACTTAGAAGACAAATAGGCTAAACTAGGATCCTGTATGATATGTTTAATTCTAAGATCTTTATTTAAAGCCCACAAATAACAACAGAAGCATTTAGAACGAAGTAGTACACTCCTGGAAATTGAAATAAGAACACCGTGAATTCATTGCTCCAGAAAGGGGAAACTTCATTGACACATTCCTGGGGTCAGATACATCACATGATCACACTGACAGAACCATAGTCCCATAGACACAGGCAGCAGACCATGCACAATGTCGGCACTAGTACCGTGTATATCCACCTTTCGCAGCAATGCAGGCTGCTATTCTCCCATGGAGACGATCGTAGAGATGCTGGATGAAGTCATGTGGAACGGCTTGCCATGCCATTTCCAGCTGGCGCCTCAGTTGGACCAGCGTTCGTGCTGGACGTGCATACCGCGTGAGACGATGTTTCATCCAGCCCCAAACATGCTCAATGGGGGACAGATCCGGAGATCTTGCTGGCCAGGATAGTTGACTTACACCTTCTAGAGCACGTTGGGTGGCACGGGATACATGCGGACGTGCATTGTCCTGTTGGAACAACAAGTTCCCTTGCCGGTCTAGGAATGTTAGAACGATGGGTTCGATGACGGTTTGGATGTACCGTGCACTATTCAGTGTCCCCTCGACGATCTCCAGAGGTGTACAGCCAGTGTAGGAGATTGCTCCCCACACCATGATGCCGGGTGTTGGCCCTGTGTGCCTCGGTCGTATGCAGTCCTGGTTGTGGCGCTCACCTGCACGGCACCAAACACGCATACGACCATCATTGGCACCAAGGCAGAAGCGACTCTCATCACTGAAGACGACACGTCTCCATTCGTCCCTCCATTCACGCCTGTTGCGACAATACTGGAGGCGGGCTGCACGATGTTGGGGCGTGAGCGGAAGACGGCCTAACGGTGCGCGGGACCGTAGCCCAGCTTCATGCAGACGGTTGCAAATGTTCCTCCCCGATACCCCAGGAGCAACAGTGTCCCTAATTTGCTGGGAAGTGGCGGTGCGGTCCCCTACGGCTCTGCGTAGGATCCGACGGTCTTGGCGTGCATCCGTGCGTCGCTGTGGTCCGGTCCTAGGTCGACGGGCACGTGCACCTTCCGCCGACCACTGGCGACAACATCGATGTACTGTGGAGGCCTCACGCCCCACGTGTGGAGCAATTCGGCGGTACGTCCACCCGGCCTCCCGCATGGCCACTATACGCCCTCGCTCAAAGTCCGTGAACTGCACATATGGTTCACGTCCACGCTGTCGCGGCATGCTGCCAGTGTTAAAGACTGCGATGGAGCTCCGGATGCCACGGCAAACTGGCTAACACTGACGGCGGCGGTGCCCAAACGCTGCGCAGCTAGCGCCATTCAACGGCCTACACCGCGGTTCCTGGTGTGTCCGCTGTGCCGTGCGTGTGATCATTGCTTACACAGCCCTCTCGCAGTGTCCGCAGCAAGTATGGTGGGTCTGAAACACCGGCTTCAATGTGTTCTTATTTCCATTTCCAGGAGTGTATATTAGAGAGTGCGTATCCTGAATATCCATCCGTGCAGGCACGAGCGTCTATGTATATTTTGTGCAGCTAAATTAAGAAAGGAATACAGAAAGATCGAAAAAAACAAAACAGAAGACAATTGGGCTAAATTCTAAAATTGCTACTAAAGTTCAGGAAAGTATTCAAAATATTCTCCACTATTGAATCTATCGTTTACACAGCACATGCTTCAGTGACTTTTGTTTTCTTAAAAGTGATTATTGTTATGTTCTGGCCTTATAAACTCTGTAAGGAATGCGTTCACCACATACACACGTATAGACAAGGTGACGTAATGATAGACGAGTCGCGCACAGATAGAAAAGCTGGGAAGATAACATGCAGCCTACTTATTACACAAGCGGCAGCCCGTTGTGTTGTTTGTGACACTGGATATGAATATTGCTTTTTCAAAGCTTCTTTATTACATTTATGTATAACGCTACTTATAATTTCACAACCCTGCCGAATGCACAATCTTAAATTTCTTAAGATCTTCAGTTGGTAAGTCTTACTGCACTGAACTAGTTCTGCATCTTGCTACGAAAGTAGGCTACGTGACTTTCTGAAGGTGATTGCTGAATGTTTACTGTCTTGCTTACACGCTGCGTAACCGGACAACAGCTCCCGTCTCCCAGACACCTCATCCCGCGGAGGTCACGAGTCTAGAACACATCTATATAATTTGTGTGTTACTAAATAAAGTAATATTTCACTGCTATTTATAGTTGAAGTCAGCATCCCTTTTTTGTCTTGGTGTTATTACACACACATACACACTTTTACCCCCTGCCCCACAGCTCAATTCAACTATCACTTATTATACAATCCAAATAATAAATGTAAGCTCATCTGCAACAAATTTAATATACACGCAATAGCTATTAATAAAGCTTCATCTACCTGATTTGACAGAGTATAAGCATGCCGGCTAAAGCATAGGGACATGTGCGGTTATGTGATACAGTTAATTGGACACGGAGTATGAATGACGTCATCGGTGTCGCAAAGAGATGGAATACACACCGCGCTACATCGAAATTTACAGGCATGCAACTGTTTACGTGAGGGAGTGGTGACAGTAGAAACCATGTGCACTAAACTTCTGGCACATCGTGATATCTTCTGCTCTTTACGGTAGAATTTAAGTTACTTTAGGATCTTCTTTCGAAGGTTAACAGAGGGAGAGTTTCTATCTCTTTTAGCCTGCAACAAAAAACTTTAACCAATTAGGCGAGCCATTTCCCCTTCACTTCTCGTTAGAGTTCAGCTAATAATGGCAGTGTTGTCACGTTGTCGCACCTTTCATGTAAAGCGTACATATCGCTTGTTTGGCTCTTGCACCGTACATTATCTAAGCATACCTAATTGTTTGGTTATATTTAAAGTTTTATAAAAGCTGGTTTCTTCGTTATTTATTTCATTAGTTTATTAATATTTCACAGGTAATCGGTGTTTTAGTTCTTAAAAATGTAATACATTAAACTATTATGTGACCTAAGTTGCATTATTCTTAATTACTATTTGTATTATTATTCTGTTAATTACTACTGCAT
This sequence comes from Mantis religiosa, assembly GCA_030765055.1. Taxonomy (NCBI): domain Eukaryota; kingdom Metazoa; phylum Arthropoda; class Insecta; order Mantodea; family Mantidae; genus Mantis; species Mantis religiosa. Next base: position 163,513,763 of record CM060952.1, read on the forward strand.
TACTTTAATCACTATTGTATTATTTAACTACTATTGTATTATTTAATTACTATTGTATTATTCATAATTGTATTACTCATAAGAAATATATTATTCTTATGGGTACAAATTTGACGAAGCCATGAATATTGTATATTCCTAAGGTGAATAAAACTATCTATCTATCTATTATTAGCGTTAGGACGCAATGTCCCAAACTACCAGTCTTACTGCAAAACGAGGTAGACCAAGAACACGCTCCACCTAGAAAATGTATTCAAAACTAGGACAGATTGTGTGTTAAACCTACAGTACTGTATACCCACGACAAAAAGGCAAGAGACGAATGAAGGGGAGAGGGCCCAGAATTTTATCTGCTCGACACACACTCTTGATGTCGTTGAAGGAGAGTCCTCTCCGCAAAGGAGGGTCCTTCGACTCTTGCCATACTGGGACCAGGTCCCTTAGTGGCCTATTGAGGGCTTAATTTATATGACGGTGGGTTAATGGTGGTATTAAGTTAGGGATGTGAATGGTTGATTAAGGTAATGATGGAGAACAGTATAGGAAGACATAGGAGGTCAGAATTTATGGGGTTCCTAGCAAAAGCCTGGGTTCCTGACATGTTTCTCCTGGGTCGAGATCATACTCTCCAAGTCCTCGGATCAGGTTGTTGAAGCTGTTTGGGAGGTTAGAATAGAAACTATGGGACAGCTGCAGGATATAGTCAGTAACTTTAGGGAAGGATATGTCTGAATGGATATTGGCATTTGGGATATACCAGTCGGCTGCGACTGCAGACCGAAGGTAACGGATTTGGAGGACTTGGAGTTTGGAGAGATTTGTTTTGGCAGCAGCACCCCAGACTTGGAACGCGTAAGTAAAGACCGGCCTTAGTACTTGCATGTAGAGTAGTAGCTTATTGCGAAGAGCCATAGATGAATTGGGGTTGTATGTGGTCTTTCCCTGTAAGGCGCATGTCTAGAAGTACACCAAGGTATGTTGCCTGCGTAGACCAGGGTACATTTGCATCACCTAGACGTAAGTTGGTTACATCCTGTAGTGCTCGCCGTGTGAAAGTGACGGCTTGGGACTTAGTGGCAATGAGTTTTAACCGCCAGGTCGCAAACCAGGCATAGGGCATATTCGCGAATACCCGAGCCGTTTGCACTGCGATATCATGTAGCTTTGATTCTGTTGTTATGGCAGTATCGTCGGCAAATAGGTAGAGGTTGCAGCGTCTTAGCGTAGGAAGTGTGTTTATATATGCAAGGAAAAGCAGGGGCCCAAGGACACTACCTTGAGGTACTACTGCGTTTATGGCGTAGGGTTGAGAAAGGATGTCGTCTTTTGCGACAGCAAATGAACGTTTTTGAAGGTATTATTGGACCTGTTTACTAGGAAATGAGTGAATGAGAGTGCATAAGAGTCACCTTGCTGCCAGATCTAATGTTTTCTGCAGTAACTATAGTGATAGGTATTATGTATGGCTGAGTTGTGTGACAACACTTGCGTATTTTAAACGAATCTAGCATCCTTGACATACTGAGAAAGCGAGCATAAATACCGTTAAGACAGCAGAAAGTGATGTCGTTACACATTCCTCTAGCTTGCCTTCTTGTCGTGGGCCTACAGTAAGCACACTTCACGTTAAAATTCACTTTCTGAATTCCTTAGTTCTGAAAGGGCTTTAAGTACTTTACTTACTTATCTAATATGACATACAGAGAAAGTAGGCATTCTAAAAACTATCCTGCGATTTTTATGCTCAGCAAATTCGCTCAGTAAACTATTACCTTTAATGTCATCAAGTTTCTCTTGCTTATTTTTAATCCCAATTTTCTAAGAAACTCTCCAAGGCAGAAGCATTACGAAAAACAAATTTAACCTCTGTTAAATACTTCCAGTGTTGCCTCATTTTACTCTGTAAATTGCATTTACAGAGTATTGTTCAAAACTGTTCCAATATGTTACAGATATAGTTATCAATGAGTTAATTTGTGTAGTTTTTTCATTCTCTAACCATCGCGCGCCTCAAGACGTTCATAGGAGGAACGTCGCTTTCCCCGTCATTACTCCAGCACGAATTTTACGGGAGCTGTCAAGACCCTTAAGTAAGTTTAATTTTACCGGAGTTGTGTGTTAAGACCTTTACACAGAATTCAGTGTTTATTTAATTTGTCATTTCAATATTTTAAGCATACATTTTAATCTTGATTATAGCCGCTATTAAGAAAAAAAGTAATAAAAAAAACGCTTTCTTTTAGAAAGAATAATATGGGGCAGAGAGATCTTTTTTGTTGTTGTTGTTGTTGTAATTTACGTCCTCCAACGTTAAGTCATATCGGACGGTGAATGAATTGGGTGAAAGGATGCTCAAATGAATCCGGGGTCTATGGAGCTTAGAGTTACCCGACATTCGTCTGGAAGGATAAGGGAAAACCCGGGAAAACGTTATCCAGGTAACTCACCCTTACCGAGATTCGAACTCGGGACCTCTTGAACGTGAGGCAGACATGGTACCATCTACGCTACCGAGGCGGGCGGGGAGATCTACTTTTTAAAATTTTAGTGTTCTGTAACTGGAAGGTGCTGAATTTATATACTAAGTTTGGTATTTAAGCACTTTTCGTTTTTTACACCCCCTCTATATCTCTCACACAATATACACTATTTTTTGTTTAGGTTCTAAAAATAGCCTGGCGACGTAATGGCCGATTCCAACCACGAGACCACTGCGTCACCCACCTCGGCCCAATACAATCATCATGTGTAGGGGCCAATATTGGAAAGTGGAACTTTCTAAAGGAAAGGTGAATATTGTAGGAATAAAGCAGGAATTAATAGGCAGCTTTTAAGAGATTGGCAACATGAATGGGATACATCACTTCAAGGAAGAAGAACTTATAATTTATATCCCAATATAAATGAAAGATTAAAAGATATAGTACCAACAAGATTAGTTATCCAATACTTAACGGGACATGGACCATATAATGTGTACTTTAAGAAATAGGAAGCTCTGACACCAGGAACTGTGATCGATGTAATTTAGAAGACACTCCAGAAAACGCCCTATTTGAATGTCATAAATATGACGAAATTTTACACGAGGAAAGGAAACAGCTAGAAAGTAAATATGTTTGGGACGTAGTTAGAAACACAAATGACTTCAAAATACTTGAAACGGCAGTAGGGAAGGATTCCACTACAATTATGGAGAAATATAAACAACAAGGTATAAGGGAGCATAATAACCAATTACTACAGACCGGTGTTTGAAATCAGTCACCACAAATTAGAAGATCTGAGAGACTTAGACAACGTAATAGGATAGTAACGTGAGATTTAATAAATAAAAGTTTGTAAAAAATATTTCTACATACCCTTTACGTTTAGATTACCTTCTAAATGTAAAGCTACTGATGGTAGCTAGTTAGGTTAGTTTCTGTAATGTAATAACATGTATCTGCAAAAACCATTTAATGTTTTAATGTAAAATTGTATTGAAAATAAGAAAATAATTAGTATTGTAAAATTAGGTCTCGGTATAGCTTCTAGTTGCCGAGACTAACATCAAGCAGAATTTATTTATTTATTTATTTGTAAAGGACCCTATTCCTCCCAGACGGTGCGTAAAGTTTGGTGTTTCAGAGAGCTTTTTACAGAGAGTTCAAATTTTAATCTGTAAATGCAATCTTGGTTTAGTTTTTGATATGCGTCAGTAACGCTTCGTATCTCAGCGATTATTACAGCTGGTAGATAGTCCCACCTTCCTAGTCTATTTTTAATACAATAAACATTACATTTATTCTGATTTAATTACAACAACAGTATTTATTTTTGGAATAGACAATTATCACACACACTAATGGGCTTAATCAATTAGATCTGAACTTCCTGTTATTTTTATGAAGTTTAGAAATCACACACTTTCAGGTCATCGGAATAAACAAGTCAGTGTAGTATACATGGAGTTTAGATTGATGGTCCAGATCTCTAACGGTCTCTTCTCGCAGCTAATTCCTTCACGACGGACTACTAAAATGACCGCCTCAGCAAAACCATATGGGATGACGTTCCTGCGCCTAGGAATCTTGAGCGAGACTTGAGCAACGTTAGGAATTTCTTGCAGAATACCTGAGGAACGCGCTTGTACGTAGTAATTTAAAAATTCCTCACTCAGCGCTTTCATCAATTTGATGTTTGAAGCTTAGGAACGCTGGTATGCCCGTTTTAGGGCAGGGAATATTCATATTAACTTTGGAGATTACTTGAAGTGCTGACGAGGTGAAAGAATGCAATTAGCAGATTCTTGAAAGCTTTGTTTTCATAGTGCTTTTGCATAACTCTGTTACAAATTTTACCAACGTTGAGGGCCATGATAAAATAAGGACTCCTTTTTAAGTTCCACACATGTTAACTAAATAAAAATATGTTGTTAAATTTTTTATTATTATATATATAAAACATATTTACGACCACAAGGATTCCATTATAATAAATCCTCCAGTTGCTAATAAAATATGTTATAAATTTCGTTTCAACCAAACCATTCCCTGCCTCAGTGGCATGTCTGCCTCACGTTCAAGAGGTCCCGAGTTCGAATCTTGGTCAGGGTGAGTTACCTGGATAAGGTTTTTTCCGGGTTTTCCCTTATCCTGAAAGACGAAGGTCGGGTAGCTCTAAGCCCCATGGACCTCGATTCATTTGAGCATCATTTCATCCATTTCATTCATCGTCCAATATGACTTAACGTTGGAGAACGTAAATTACCAAAAATAAAAAAGAACCAAAATATTATCTTCATCCACAATTTATCTCAGCATTTTAGACATATTATTTTGTCTTTATATAACTAATATTCTAGAGCTACAAGCTAATGCAAATAGACCGACCAAAATCCTGAAGAAGG
>CM060952.1:164123656-164306156 GCA_030765055.1 Mantis religiosa
TTGTTCTTTTGGCTTTACTTATTACTAAAATAACTTTAAACTACAGCTAAGCAGATATTTACAAACGATTAGTATACCCTTATATCCTAAAAGTAGTAAAATGTAATTTATGAGATATTATTATTTATTATGTGTTGGAGAACTTTGAAGCTTCCGAATTTAATGTTTCACAAGTTCAACTGCCATGATGTATTGACTATTGAGTTAAGTAATCGCGAATGAGCTTCTCGCTTTATTTAAACATTCATAGAACTAGAACACCTAATATACCACTGTGTAAAAGAGGGTTCATAAATCTGGATAAATAAAAAAAAAAAAAGAAAACTAGAACACCTTAGTTACTTCGTGATTCTTTTTTTATTTTTACATATAGCAAATGTTGTAGAAAATGTTGTAAAACTGGTAGTGTTATAAACACTGTAAACAATTTCAGTACTTGCAATTGGAACATAATTAAGACTCACGCCCGCCTCGGTAGCGTAAATGGTAGCGTATCTGCCTCACGTTCAAGATGTCCCGAGTTTGAATCTCGTTCAGGGTGAGTTTTCTGGATAAGGTTTTTCCGGGGTTTTCCTTGTCTTTAAAGATGAATGTACAATAACTCTAAGCTCTATGGACACCAGGCTCATTTGAGCATCATTTCTGCCATTTCATTCATTGTCCGCTATGACTTGACGTTGGAGGACGTAAATTACAACAAAAAATCACGATTGAATGCGAAACGAGTACATAACAGTGTCAACCAAGTAGGTACCACTAAACGAAGGGGAATGTTTCATTTGTATCTGTGGATAAACAGTAAATACGTCGGAGTAGATACTTAGCTATTATTTTGGAATGTTTACTTAGATATGAACACTACTAGAAACACACAATCGGAAAAATAATAATAATTTTCACTGCATTCACCACATCCAAATTTTCCTTCAAATTCGTATCCACAAAACTCCACATTAATAAATTATAGGAAATGACTGGAATTGAAACTCAGATGGTCAGTTATGATGTATAACCAACAACTAGAAACGCAATCTTCGGAACGATATAGAATAATGCAGTACTGTCGGCTGAGTAGTAGAAGTGTATTGTGTATGACGCAATGGGCCGCACTGAACCGGTTTATACACGGTGTTCATTTTTATTTGTTAATTTCCGCAATCCGATTGAGCAAGAATAACATCACAATTGACTGGTGAGTCTATCTTGAAATCATAGTGCCCTCTATGGAGAAGAAGCGGTAACTTTTGCGGAATGATAAGCAAATTACAGCGCTCTGAGTTTGTTGCTCTGGTAACTAATACAACCACCTTCCCCTGGATATGAACACAAAGCACGCGTCTTCATGTTTGAATGCTACTTTCGTATAGGCGTTAAAATTGGTGCGACATATAAATATAATTTAAACTGCTGCATAGAGGAGTTTATGCAACGCTATCCAGCGTTCAGACAAGTCCCTCTGAGCGTAATGTTGTCAAAAGTGTCCAGGTACCGTCATTGACATACTTTTGTCTGCAACATAAACGTCTTACGTTTTATCAGTATACGATATAAATTTTTTGTCATTCTCACGCTTAATTAAAATGTTTATTAATGTTGGTATCGTTATGTCTTTTAAAACCAATAGGTGCATCATACATTTCCAAGATACAGGATCAATTACTCGCAGAAAGAGAGACACTAGACGCTATAAAGTGACTGGTGCCAATCTAGAATCAATAAATCATGTTATGACAGAAAGGCGTCAACTATACCTTCTCGCAATGCAGACAGTGTTTAAAGGGAAGAGAGAAAGGGAATAATAGACAATGGACACATAAGACTATGTAGTAGAGATATTTTCTGTTTAGACTTGGATAAAAACTTTGTACATGCTGTAACACTAATTTATTTTTCATTCCTAGAACATGTTCTGCTAATTTTCTTGTTTGTAATGAAATAACATTGTGAGGAAACTGTGGGTGATAGAAAATAATTGAGATCAAATTGAAATACCTCTATTTTATGTGACAAGTTTACAATACGCATATATGTCTACTATAACAGATAAAACAGATGTTCTTTGTGAAATAGGTGTTAACTGACTTATCATTTCGTATATTCGTCATGGTATACGTTTATGCCTGCTTTGCAGTTCAGTCCATTGCAGTATGTACTTTTTTTTTTAAATAGTTATGGTATCTATGCAGCAGGCGAAATTACGCACATTTATATCACGCCTCTCAAATAGTATATTTACCTACCGGTAGAGGGAGGCCTCAAAGCTACTATCATCACATTAAATACGATTGCATGCCGATAAGGGAATCGTATATAAACTCGCTCCATCAGCGATGCTATTGATGGCGTCATATTTTGCACGGTAAAATTTAAGTTTACATGAACATCGTGTATATCGTAGAATGTTTTAACTATCTTTTGTATCTAAAAATTGCTACATACGTTAACGGCTATATTCGTTATGTGGTTGGCTCTTAATAATAATTAATGAATTGCTGTTTGTCGTAAAAAACTGCAATAATTTTGCACAGCGATCTTAAAGCACTGTTTTTGCCTCTTTTATCTAAGTTTTATATGTGAAAATGTATTGACAATACCAATATTTTAAATATAGTTTATTTTTACTGTCGTATACGAGCATTTTGCATTTATAATTTAACATATTGTTACCCTGGCGGTAGACTCGCGAAGCGATGAATAAATGATGGCCGGTGAAGATTCGGGAAACTTCGGGGCCGATCGTTACCGGAAGCAAGAGACAGTTGAGTGTAGTGTTTGAGAAATAAACAGTTTTTGAGGTGATCTAGCAATTTGTAAAGGTAAACGGTGTATTGCTAGGAAAATAAAGTGTAGTTTTTGTGTTTTGTAACCTCGTCTTGTTATTTCACGAACCCACAAGGTCACAATATAATAAGTAATATATTTATAGAATAACATATTTACAAACTTATACAAATGTATGCCTGTTTGAATTATCCTTTCTTGAAGTTATTAATGCACATTACAATATTTTCATTGTGAGAGAAATGCTGTGTACTTGTATTTAAATATTTCGTTAGATTAAGCAAAGAAAATTAATAAATGGAACAATGCGTTAATAACTTAGATGCACTGGCATATATATGCTATTATGATATTGTTAGATGGCATTATCTGTTATGACATTTAATTTTCCTGTTTACCATTTTAGGGACAACTACATTATTTATGACTATTCTATAAACAACTGCTTCAAACCTAAGTTTCAAAGCTTTAGAAAAATTAAGCTCTAATCAGTTAATGAAGGTTATAATCGAACGCTGATTCATAAAATGATAATCCTAGTTTGTAAAATTAGAACTATACCAAAGTTTACATAATTATCCCAAGAAAATTTGTTTTTCAATAGTATTAGTGTAATTATGATTTTAATCAAATTTTAAGCTCAGTTGTGAAAATGCTTTAAACATAAATTAACCATCACAGTTAGTCAAATATTTTGAATAGGCTTATACTAATATATAAAGCCCTTTAGCGTTTGATAGATTTCCTTTGCTAATAAACAGTAATTTGCCTCGTATATGTTTCAATCTGTTTACACGTGTAAAAACCGCAGTCACATTATAACGTTTTATAGGATACAAACATACATACAATAATGGCTACTAATTAATGGTCACATATTTTGGATTACATATTAGCAATACTTGATTTTGTGCATATCTAATTAAAGGGATTTATCACCCCGTAGTGTAGCATGCTGCGGTGAGCTTTGGTTAACCTCATGTTTTCACACTGAGAATGAGCTTCACATTAAATAATGTTAAACAGTTCTAATCAGAGCTTTTTTATTGGTAGCAGATGGTTGCAGAAAATATTAAACCTGCTAATGTGCAATTGTGTGTTGTTTTGAAAGTTGATGCGGTAATGGCTTAAACAATTACACTTTAAAACAGAAAATAAATAACACTAAATTGTGTGGAGCTTACAAAAAAGCAGTGCAAACATTAATAGCCATTTTATATCTTTACGTCAAAATAAACAGAGAATAGAGGGAAGTGTGTAGCTAGATATAGAAAATAAAGTAATGCAGCTACTACAGTGTAGTTTATCGGGAGACTGGTGAGGGTTATTGGATATACGAGATAAATAGACGCGGAGCCATGTCGTTCATTGTTAACTCCAGAATCTCTAAAGACAGGCGACCAGCACCTATTAGAAGTTTCCCTTCTCCTCACCTCCAGAAAATTCTGGGAAGTTTTGTGGAAAATGTTAGCCTATGTGTAAGCTAGTAGGCTTACAAATGATGAGTCACGGAGTAACTGAAATAGCGGCTGTGTTTCACGTGCCACATCCAGCGATGGCAATTCAGTTTGTTCTCCAAGCACGTCGCAACTGTTCTCTTGCTGCACTGGACTCGACTCGACTTGAATTCCACTTGACTGAACAGTCCAAATAAGTAACTGTGTCGCAAGTGCTTCATTATGAGTCTATGTGACGAAGAAAGATGAGTAATAGGGAAAAAATAGTAAAGAGCAAATGAAAACTGTCAAAGTTGTAATACGTATCACACCGAAAGGGATGGCTCAGCCGGTTTCGTCTGTGGCCCGGATTCGGGACGTCCAGGTTTGATTCCCATGGCCGGCCTACCAGACCCATGGGGTTTTCGGGGGATTTTCCGGATCGCTAGGTGAATGCTGTGTGGGTTAATTACATCCCCCGAATTTCCTATCCATTTCATCTCCATTATCATTTCACATCATCTCTCATCTGGTGGTCTCTTTCGGGGTAGAAGTGCCGGTGGGTGTCTCGGCGGTGCATGGCGGGATGATATGCTCTGACGTAAACTACTTCCTCTTGCGGTAGGTCGGTTGGCGGTTTCCACGTCTCTGGTGGGACCACTTCAGGACCGCCAGCTAGGGACATTTGGCTCGGCTGCTGGGCTCATTGCCGTCTCGCTGTACGAGAGTGTGGCTGCTGTCCTGGCCTGTCGAGGCAAGTCTCTAAGTAAACTATTGCGACCCTGCTCTCTGCACTGTCGTGGCTCCTTGGGTCAGCCACTCTCTGTCTCATTTCACCTCATCCTTCCTCCTGGGGGTGCCCCCCATGGAGGCATAGGCACACTGGACCAGCATGTTGGCCTACGTACCGAATCTACTCCGTAGATAAATCCTAATACGTGAAACACGCATACAAGCATAAATACTTTGACACATAAATGAATATATGCTGTAAGATAAATTCCGAATGCAATTACAGAATTTTAACAATAGAGTTGCGACATTTACGTAGTATAAAAGAAATCCTCACAGTCTAATGGCACAAATAACTATGCGTGCATAATATACGTATGGGAAATTTTTCTAACAACTCAAATATGCATGATATATTTTAGGTGTTTTACAACTGTATTTGTCAGCAAAAAATAGAGGTATCAGAAAAATCAAGATTCTCGGAAAGTTTATAACGTGCAAGGAACCTACAGAAATATCGTTAAAGTGTTATCCCACATTTTTGGAGTATCATTCCATATATACATCAGAATGTTGTATTTTCTGACCAACATCAAGCAATAAGATGTGAAATTAGTAATCTAAGCAGTTTACGTAAATTATAAAATCACTGCATAATCACTTCTACTTAATACAAATAATTTTATGTATAACTACGGACTGAATTACTCACTAGGAGCTATTTTTATTGCGTTTATGTTCTAAATTCTTTGAATGTTAGAGTACCTAAACGTTAACTAATGAAAAAGCACCATATTTAACTTCAGTTTAGCGTCCTGGATTCCTAATGTGCTGCACATATAACATACCATACGCCACTATCACTAAAAGTCAACTTCTCATTTCTCTCACCTTTACAATCACGCACTACCCTCAACCGCTGCCCAGATAGGTAACCGAGCCACATTGGGCTAGTAACTTCATTATTAGAACCTTTTGTCCGCAATTCACCCATGTAAAAGGACACTATGGAGTTACAGTCTAATTTGTTGACATTTATGCAGAACTAATGTTTTGTTTCCTTCACTATAAACCGTAAATACATCTTATACAAAAATTTATGACATAGCAATATGAATTACGTAATCTCAAAGAAGTATCACAGGATAAATACATTTACTAATCCTGAGCTTAGTTTCAAGTATTCATTAATTTGTTACGTGATTTCTCTTCATTGCTGAAGGGTTCTCATAGTTGAAATTTGTTGGAAATTTAGAAAAGAAAAACTTAATTAAGTTTTCATATCTAAAATACTTTGAATTTTAAGCATAAAATGCCCATTTTTGAAATTTGATTTTTTTTTTTTAGAATTTTGGGTATTAAAATGCTTAAATGTAATGTGCCAAATGTTCCTCAAATTGCAACAGGAGTTCATAGAGAATGCGCTTAAATCGGCATGTACTTTCGCTATAATTTTAAACTGTTCCAGATATATTATAACATAATTCAATCATCTATGATAAACTATTGCACACGCTACACATAAAAATGTAATTTCCTTCCGAAACAGCCCTAAGCGAAAAATGAAGGTTCTCCAGTTTTTTTTTTTTTTTTTTTTTTTTGTCTCAGTACTTAAATAAATCAGATTTTTTAAACATCTTTTTAAATTCGATGTACGTATTGTGGACAATGCTTGATTGATTAGTATGATAAAATAAAATAATATGTCTTCCTTAAAATTTATTAAAATATTTTCCGTGGGATTTTGAAATTCTTACAACTTTAGTAAAAAAAAAAAAAAAAAAAAAAAAAAAAAAAAAGATGACACATTTTAAAAACATTTAAATAAAAACCCGTAGATTGAGAAACTTTATGTGTGGATATTCTTAACCAGGAAATCACATATATATGGTATATATATATCAGCGACTTGGTGCAAAATCACTGTTTACACACCGCTCACGTCACAAAGTAAGAGACTCTCCAATGCTTGCTTCACTATACGTAATATATGCTGGAGATTGCGTCATCTGCTAGCGCAACTACAACACCTGGAAGCAATCTTAAGTGTTTTGTCCAAGAAAGAAAATAGTAAAGGAACAGCAACGTTTACTAGCGGAGATAGCCTTAGAAGATGAGAAGTATGAATAGGGACATCTCTCGAGTTATGTATTAGAGAGTTTTTTTTTTTTTTTTTTCCCCAACTATTGCATTTCTCCACTAAGAACCCTGGTTGCCCTGGCTGCTTTAGATGACATCGGGCATATGCATTCAAGCATATGTGCCCGAACCTGAAATATTCATATGCTGGAAAATCACAATAGCTTGAAACATACAAACCATTACTTGGTTAAATTAAGCACTTGAATAAACCTATTTGGAATGTCGGGCCCTGGCTGTTTTCGGTCAAGGAGCCACAGTAAGCGGTGGAGGAACATCAACGGTTATCTGTAGCCGACGCATAGGACAGTTTTAGTCACACAAACACCACCCCTTGCGCAAACTACTGTTTCAAAGATACTCTAGCGTTTTAGTTCTACATACATACGAATAAATTGATCAAATGGCGGTACATGTGTAACTTGTGTGTGGCTAGCTATGTAGGAGCTGAAAATAAACTTTCGATATGCTATCATATGCAGATATCTTTTAACATCAAGCTATATTACTCAAAATTCAAAACTGTTGTAATGGACAGGTGCAGTGAATATATTGCTTGTTTAATAGGTCAAATATTGCTACTGTTTATTTTAAAACTGTCACCTTCGTTCACTCGTACGAATTTTCTTAGGAGCGGAAAAGAATCAGTAGATTATGCAAAGAGAGGTCAAATATTCCATGTGGGATTTCTTCGATTTTGAGAGAGCAGAGGACCCTCCTTTCGACATTCCGCCGAGGAAATACACAATTTCCTGTGCAGCTGATTTTGCCTTAGGGAATAATTCTACTGTGCCTTCTCATTTTGGCTGGAAACACCACTTGGCTTAAACGGAATTTGGAATTGGTACGTAAAATACCAATGGAATAGAAACCGTAGTGGTTTTATATCATGTTGGTCCAGGCTAAATATATAGTTTTCATAGTAGCTTTTCAATTGTGTAGTTCTATAATTTTTAAAGCAAAATGTTACCAATAAAGGAAGCTATTTTCCATCGAAATTAAATGCATATATTGTAGCACATTTATTATGATTATACATGCGCGTTATGCGTAAAATTTAAATGTAAATTGTAACGCGATGTAACCAGATGTAAAATACAGGTAGCTCAGGTATTAAGCTATGAATTCATGAATCAGATGTATGGTTCCAGTCTTTACAGCAGCAACTTTGCTGATATGTTGTCCTCCAGATTTGTCTGTTCTCTAAACTTGGAAATATGAGGGAATACTCCAAAGACTCAGTGAAGCCTGGAACCGTTAGAACGTCATTGACAATCCAAATATCTTGAGGTAGCAGCTGAATAAAGATAAACACTAAGTGAAATAGTCTACCACCAATCCTGAAAGCAGAGTAAGGATCATATGTACATTGGGAGCCATTAATGGTACATGCATCAACTACTCCACATCTATAAATCATCCTTACTCTTCTTTCAGGATTGGTGATAGACTGTTTAACTTAGTGTGGATCTTTACTCAGCTGCAACCTCAAGAAAATTGGGCTAAATGTCTCATGAGTCACCATCACAGCTGCTGCTGCTGCTGCTGCTATGTCGTTGGCGTTGGCGTTGCCGTTGCCCTTGCCATTGCCGTTGCCATTGTCATTATCATTATCATCATTATCATCGTTGTTATCGTTGTTATCACCATTATTATTATTATTATTATTATTATTATTATTATTATTATTATTATTATTATTATTATTATTATTATTATTATTATTATTATTATTATTATTATTATTATTATTATTATTATTATTATTATTATTATTATTATTATTATTATTATTATTATTATTATTATTATTATTATTATTATTATTATTATTATTATTATTATTATTATTATTATTATTATTATTATTATTATTATTATTATTATTATTATTATTATTATTATTATTATTATTATTATTATTATTATTATTATTATTATTATTATTATTATTATTATTATTATTATTATTATTATTATTATTATTATTATTATTATTATTATTATTATTATTATTATTATTATTATTATTATTATTATTATTATTATTATTATTATTATTATTATTATTATTATTATTATTATTATTATTATTATTATTATTATTATTAGTATTATTATTATTATTATTATTATTATTATTATTATTATTATTATTATTATTATTATTATTATTATTATTATTATTATTATTATTGACAACGACAACGATAATGATAACGATTATGCCTTTAACTACAAAGCCTTTCTGTTCCATCTCTGTAATGCTGCTAGAAGGCCTTGGTTGCGTGATGACCTTACTGTGAGATGTCTTGTAGCTATTAAATATGATATTTTGTACTCAATATATTTCGGTTCTGTAAATCCAAATATGTGTTTTATATCAGGCTTGTCAATTTATATATGCCATGTCATTTTTAATTCCCGCTCCATGAATATATGTTGCGTATGGGTGGAATTTACGGTCACACGGAACAGAAGCTCCTAGAATGGTGGACAAAACAGGTGAATAGTTAAAACCTCTGCATTACATGAAAAAATATTCCAGATTTTTCATCCATTCATAAAAATCTCTTGTGATTTTTATATAAACACCATATTTTAAAATATGTTCACGAGAAATAACTTGCATAGGGTCGCGCGGTAGGCTAGTGGCTACGGCACTAGATTACAAGGCAGGAGGTCGCGGGTTTTCATCTGGTCGGACTATGGCCCTGGGGTTCACTCAGCCTCCAACAGATGTGAGTACCCGGGTAATTCCTGGGGTGAAGGCTGCAGTCGCCGCCTAATGTGGCAGTCGCCCCAATAGGGGCCGTCAGGTCTAGCATGGAGGTACCTTTACCCCCGCCTCGGTAGCGTGGTGGTAGCACGTCTGCCTCACGTTCAAGAGGTCCCGAGTTCGAATCTCGATCAGGGTGAGTTACCTGGATAAGTTCTTTTACGGGGTTTTCCCTTATCCTGAAAGACGAATGTCGGCTAACTCTAAGCTCTATGGACCCCGGACTCATTTGAACATCACTTCACCCATTCCATTCATCGTCCGATATGGCTTAACGTTGGAGGACGTAAATTACAAACAAAAAAAAATCTATGGGAATAACCTCTGAAGTTCTTGATGATGTGTTCATAGCTGCTAAACCATAAGATACAGCGAAATAAAGAAAGAGATGCGTTTGAAATAAACAAATGATATCAGGATATTTTTGGCCATTAGCCAGTTTCAATATTTTTTTGGTTGCTACTTTGAACTTTAAAGTTCTTATACTTTTGTTAGCACCAAGTCGCTATTTCTCCTATTTCGAAGATAATTTCAAAGTTAAGTCATAGCGATGCACTTTTAACAAATCCAAATATTGCTTTACCTAATGTATCTAACATCAAATGCGACATGTTTAAAAAGGCGTTCAAGTAACACTTCATCTGTTTTTTTTCTTTTTTTTAATTTACGTTCTTTAACTTTATAAAGTCATATCGGACGATGAATGGAATGGGCGAAATGATGCTCAAGTGGGCCTAGGGTCCATGAAGCTTAGAGTTACCCGACATTCCTCTTTAGGGAAAAGGGAAAGCCCGGAAAACACGTTATCCAATTAACTCACACTGACCGATATTCAAACTCGGGACCTCTTTAACGTGAGGCAGATATGCTACCATCTACGCTATTTTGTACTATGAATTCTGCACTACTTCAGAAGTTCCATACAATTTGAAGAACGTTTATGTCTACAAATTTGTACTATGTTAGCTATGACAGCTTCTGCTTCTTCAAGCCACCTTACTTATTTCTTTGGAAGTATATTGGTTTGAACATTTCTGCTTTGAAAAGCTGCTTTTCTTTATGGTATTTTATTCTTAACTCCCACTCTTCAGAGACTATTAAAGTTGGCTAAATTAAATTTTAGGACTACAACAATGTTATTAACTTAATATACCGTTAATTTAGGCAAATAATATTTCTTTATAAATTTCAAAGGATAACGATTAATAATTATTTATTGTTAATTGTTAATAAACAAACGTATTAAATAATAGTAAATCAATAGAACTTATAAAGTTAAAATACGTTTAAATCTTGAAATTTATGTCTAATATATTATTCATTCGCTCACTCCATGTACTTCATCTTAATTGAGATACATTTTATATTATTGCTGATTTTCTTGTAAGTGCAAGAAGGATATGGGAATGCAGTAGTGTATAAGTGATAGCCAAAACTTTAAGCAGCTGGTCGCTATTAGTCGCCCCTGATACTCTATGCATAGTCAAGAATTAAAAAAAGATGAATAACGACTTCCCATTTGAGGAAAGTTTGAAGGAATGTTGAAGGAAATAACAAGGAACGTCTCCGAAATGTTACACTACACACATACGCACACACAGATCAGATATAAGTTATATGATTTAACAAAATCTACATTTCTGTATGGTACGATTTTGTCTACCTCTTACGGTTTCGACATAATTAAAAGTCCTGTAGACTATTTCTGAGCATATTCAAGAGAGATATTTCAAATGGTACAGGCACTTGTACGTTTTTCTGATTTTTTTCTTTCTTACATTCCAGGGGCCACATTTCCTGTATTTCCGATGAAATCTCAGTATTAAAAGTCCTACTTCGACTAGATATATAGTAGAAAAAGTATGAAAGAAGCATATCTAAGAATGGTGTAGAAGTTGAGTCAATTTGTGTATTTTTGCGGTTGGTAAATAACAGTACTACATAAGTTCATGCGACATCTGCTGTCTTGGTGCTAAAACTGCGTGCTGAAGCCTCAATCCAATTAAATTTTAACGTCGCGTTGCTTACTTTTCCGTCGTACACAGTGACACAATGCTAAAGATTCACAATCTCTGTAACCACGAGCAGGTAAAAGCAAAGCAGCATCGGAGGAATACCCAGAAAACCACGAGTAAACAAAGTACTTTGTCAGGAAAAGCTCCGAGGGATCCTTTCTTCGGTTTGTGGAATGAGTGTATATCTCTGTGTGATGCAATCAATACTAACGACATTCCAACCGAGTCTGATGGCAAGGGGATGTTTGTGGATCAGAACATGCAACCAGCGCCCCCATCTCAAAGTCGTACCATCAGACCAAAGTTTTCCATTACGGCCGGACCACTAAGGAAGTTTTCCTTGTGGTAAGAGAATATCAAAAGCATTTCTGAGTAAATGCTGCATTAGAGTGAGTAATCCAATTTTTCAATTTGTGGGCAGGCTTTCCCTTCGAATCCGATCAAGTCCAAGAAAACAAGGATTCTCGCGGAACACTCAAAACGCATTAACTAACAAACGTAATCACGGCTTTCAATTTAGATTCCACGTTTGGTTTTAGCTGTGGGTGATTAACGAAGGAAAACAAATGACTGTTCCAAGGATAATGTTCAAATGAGATAGTTTGACATTAGCGATTGGCACAGCGGTGACTCTTTCTAATCGAGACACCTAAATTTTCACCCTTAATAAATACAGTGCCAGCCATTCCGCAGTAAGACAAAAACCCGTTTCAATATTTCCTAACAAATGCTATAAAACTAATACAACCTCCGATTTCTTTCAAACCTGTTACCATGCTTACTGAATATTTGAATTTTAAGAGATAAATCTTATATCCGTCAAATGTTCTGTGTTTAACTCGACTTTTACAAATAAATTATTATCAAACGGGCCATCTGTTATATATGAGTCCAATGGTAGAATGAGGCTACATTCAAAGCTCACAGACCTAAATGGGTGGTATTACAGAAGACAATTACAAAATTTAAATTATTTTGTTTCAGAATTTTCATTGTGAAGGTTTAAAGATCTATTTGCTTCTTAAGTATTTCATGATATTAACTGTGCATATATACCCTTTGAAAAAAAAAAAAAAAAAAAAAGCTACCAGAGACGAAGTTCAAAATAATAAAGAAATAACTCTTAGTTATACTGACTCCGGCCGTGAAAGCCGGAAATCTTGATTGTGTTACAGAATATTCGATTTCGTGTTTGTTACAGAATATTCCGGAAATATCTAGTAATATGAGTAGAGGTATTTAAGGAAGCGGCGACTGGCCAAGGGACAGTTCTAAAGTAGTAAACGTAGTCGTAAGCAGCAGTTGTAGCAAGAGTGTTGTAAATAGTGGAAGTTGAGTAAGCTCTTTGTTGTGGTCAATGACCTTGGTAGATTGTAATTGTGTATGTGACGTAATCCTGCTACTGTGTATTTCTACGGAAATAAAGAACATTTTGAATTTCTGCAAGTTGGGATTTTAATTCTACGGACCCACAAAGTCACAATACGGTAGAGTCAGACTGAATCCCGGGTATGACACTAAACTTCTCAGTCTGATTCTACCTTTCCATATTTTGGCCTACATATGGCTAGTGTGAAAGAACAATTAACTTTTCTAATATACCTTTTAATGACTCTCTGGCTTCATTTCAAAGCTATGAGATAGTTAGGGAGTTGCCTTGCGGCTTGGACATATGCATAGTAGCCGAGTGGTGTACGCTTGTGTCTCGTAAGTGGACCAACATGAGTTCAAATTCTTTTTTTTTTTTTTTTTTATTCAATGATCGATCAGCAGTACATGCTTTACAGATCCTTGTTGGCTAAATGAATCTCTATGAACTATATAATAACATGTAAGGAAAACCAAGTTGGCTCCTATTATCTTCTTAACACTGTGAAACAAGAGAAAAATAAGTTAATTAAAACAAACAAGTAATCAAAGAGATAAGAACAAGAGTCATTGTGAAACAATATTCATAATTTTTTTTTTTCAATCAGAGTCACTAAGGAGGAGATCCTGTGGGAGTCGTCTCTTCAGGCGCGTGGGCTGGCGGGTTCGTACGCCGATATCGTACATCACAGCTCCTGGAACATCTGGCAGGTTTGAAAAGAAGCGGGAGGCGATCTGACGTATGTACTGGTGAAGAGGAAGGAGACCAAGTTCTTTATGCAGTTGTTGATTTCTTACATACCAAGGGGCATCCGTGGCGATGCGCATAAATCGATTAAGCTTCCTACGCAGCCAAGGTCGGCGTTCCCTTTGCCACTGACGTCGGATCCTGTGTTTTTCATGTATAAGCTGAAGAATGGGCGCAGGTAAGGAAGAAGCAATAGGAGTCCGCTTGAAGCAGGTAGTTGAATTTCGCACACAGTGGCATATAGTGTCTGTAAGGTGTTTAATGGCAGCCTCTATGTCAGCTTCAGAGCTAAGTGAGTAAGTGTGGAGCGCTGAATCCAACTGAGCATGGAACTTATCCCATTGAACATAGCCATTAATAAGTCGTGGTGCTGAGGGAAATATGTTCGGAGTGAGTTGAAAGGTAATTAAGACCGGGCAGTGGTCAGAGTCAAGTTCCGCTAGTGTAGACATATACGCTGGAAGAGGGAGATTCTTGTGAATGCCAATGTCGAGAATGTCAGGAGTATTAAGAGGATTGGTAGGATAATACGTGGGATCTGTAGGCGCCAAGACGGATAAGCCGCAGTTGTTCAATATGTGGTAAAGGCGTCGGCCATTGGGATTAGTAGAGTGGCAGCCCCATGACGAGTGTTTGCAGTTTAGATCTCCGAGAACAAGGGTGCTGCTGTTGGCAGGAAAATGCAGGGAGAAATAAGTAGTATTTAGTTTCCGGTTAGGAGACTTATAGGCGCTGATAACAGTGAGATCATTACCATCGGTTGTAGGGAGTTTAATTCCTACCACTTCAAGGTCGGGAACGCCAGGTAAAAATATAGAGTGGTGAGTAATGTTACGTCGGATCACAATAGCTACACCTCCAGATGCTCTTGGAGCAATCCGATCCTGTCGATGGACTGTGTATCCAGGAACAGTAAAGGTTTCGTTAGGGAGTAAGTGAGTCTCACTGATACAGGCGATGTCAATATTATGCATCGTAAGAAAATGAATGAAAGAAGCGCGTTTAGCGCGTAGTCCATTAGAATTCCAATTTAGGAGAGTGAGCCGTCTAAGAGTAAGCAGATTACGGGTTGCCATCATGAGGTACTTGAGAGAAGAAGAGTGAGCGAGCATATTCGGTTAATTGTGGCAGAAACGGGGTAACAAAGACGCGGAATAGCGAACAAAATTTGCTAATGAGGTCAGTGAGAAACGACCAGAAGGAAGACGATGCGCTAGATTCCTGATTTAGTGAAGGGAGAGAAGACGAAGAACAAGGTTGATGACGAGGAGAGGAAGTAGTAGAAGAAGAAGCAGCAGCAGAGGACCTCACTGCCTGAGAATAGGAACGCTGTTCCGAGGTAGGAGGTGATTCTTGTTGCGGAGACTGATGCGGGCGAGGTTGCCTGGATTGGGAGTGTTGTGATGACTGCTGCGGGTGTATTGGTTGGGGTTGCTGACCTGGTCGCATCTGTGAAGCTGCTGCTAGACGGAGACCACCTTGTCCTTGAGGTCGCTGGGAGATGCGTTGTTTCAATTCCAGATAATGGGGGCAACCCCGATAATTGGCCGGGTGATCTTGACCACAGTTGACACATTGAGCAGGCGTAGTAGGTAACTTACTGCACTTAAAGAAATGGTGATCACCAGTACATCGTACACAGCGAGGAGTCAGTTGACAGTAATTTTTGGTGTGGCCATATTGCTGACATCGAGTGCACTGCGGCAGGTAGGTGTTACGACGTCTGTGTTCAACTGACACAACACTGTACTTCAGACGTGTGAGGTTAAGTATTTCCCTACCTCCATCGGTATTTTCTAGCTCAATGGCACATATCGGAGTAGGTTGTTTGTTTCTTCCTAGCAGACGTGTAACCTTTTTGACAGGAAAGTTAAGGGCGATGAGTTCATCATAAATTTCCTTATCGCTGAGGGAACAAGGCAGATTGCGGATAATCACTGAGAAAAGTTTGTCAGCTGGGTTCCTGAAAGTGTAAAACTCTTGATTTATTGAAGTAAAGTAGGATGTCAGACGGCGGAAATCGGTTGAAGTAGAGGCAAACACTTTGATAAGAGCACCTCGGAGCTCAGTATGAAAGTCTGAGAGTACACACTTCTTAATATCCTGAAGGAACAGTTGGTAATTCTGAACATTGCGCACACAAATTGGTGGAACTTTCTCCTTGGGTGTGGTGTTAGGAGCTGAATCTGTCTGGTCAGAGCTTTCAGATAAAGCGTGGAATCAGTTGGATGTTGGGATAGCGTAAGCATAACGGGAGGTATTAGACTGTTCAGAAGATGGTGCCATACAAAGGCGTTTACTTTGAGTTTCGGAGTGAGAAGGCGGCGAGCGCTGCTCTCGACTGTTGCGATTGCCCAATTTGACTATGTCAATGTCCATGTTAGCATCATGCGGTACACTAGAATCGAGTGAGTGAGTTGGCTGTGTCAGCTGAAGCTGAGGTGGCCGAAGAACTGATTTACTTACACTGTGAACAGTAGTTATACCAGAGCTCGTAGAAGGTGATGAAGCTTGATGAAACGAAGTCTGTGGATTTTGTGGAGGATAAGATGACATAATTTCTAGTGTGGACCTGCTCTCCATCTGTTCTAACGATGAAGACTGTAATGTTGATGATTCGGAGGTAATACCCATATTGTTAACCACATTTAAATATGTGCGAACTAACTGGCCAGTATCATGTGCCGCGTAGGCCATGACAGCTGGTGAAATTACTAATAAAAACTAGTAGAAATATGTAGGATAGTCACTCGCAAAACAGCACTATTTGACTGTAAACGGAACACAAATAACAACCACGCACTCGCATGGACAACGAAGCAAAGATTAGTTGAGGTTATAAATGAACTTCGTTCTTTGACGCACTGACACCACCACAATTCTGGATTATACTTAGCCACTGGTAACACATTTAGTTTATGTTAAACAATGGCGTTTCAGCTTTCTAAATAAGTTCACAATCACTGATAAATTATAAAAATGTTAAGAGACTCGGTAACACGCAAATTACACAAAGTCAAGGCCACCTGGAATCCCCAGTTCAAATTCTTGATGTGCTTGTTTCTGAATAAATGCGAAACAGGTAGAAGGACGTATGATCTATACCCCGATATTAGAGAAAGGTTAAAACTAAAAAAGAATAGTACCTGATAGATATGGAGTTCGATTCCTAACGGGACATGGACCATTCGAGACATACTTGAAGAAGATCGGCAGAAAAGCAAAAGATATGTGCGAGAACTGAGGCATCACTGGTTCACCAGAACATATACTTTTCGAATGTAATGGATATGCAGAACTGCTAAAAGAAGGGAGAAGCAGTCTAGCCGGGAAGTGCGTAATAAGCATAGTGCAATGTGTAGAAGACTTCGGGATACTTCAACATTCGATGCGAATGCTATCCGACAAATCTATGGAGGAATATAGAACATGAAGAGGTCATAGGTACATACCGAGGGAAATTAGTGAGGATGTGACTCTACAAGAACTGAGGAGATCTTCACGACTACAGGTGATCCAGTTAAAACAACCAGAAAGTCTTGTAGGAAACCAGGAGGCTGAACATACAAATATAGTGGACAATACCGATGAAGGCGGAACCAGAATCAATCGAAGAAGCCAAATCGGCAAGGAAAAGGTGACAACGGAGAAACGACTAACACCGGCTAGAAGATAGAACAGGTTAGAGTAGAAGGATTTAGAGTAGAAGTAGGAGAACATGTGCCGAAGTACCAACCTCTCTCTTCCGAGGGAAGCGTTCACACTAAATAATGGTAAAGGAGAGGTTTGAATACCGGTTAAATGTTCGAGTAGACGTCTTGATAGATAAGAGTAAGAAATAGATACAGCAGTTAGAATTTTAATCTGAAAGATTAATTTTATGATGGGAAAGTAGTTAACTAGAATGTATAAGTTAGATTAGAGCTGCTGTGCAGCTTAGTTTCAAATTGTAAAGTCACTGAAAACTAGTGGCTAGTAGGTTAGTTAGATAGGTAGATATAGCTAGTTAGTGTAGGTTAAACACAATGTACCTTAAGTTCATCTGCGATGTACTAAGAAAGAATGGAGCAAATAAAGTCTAAAGTATTGAGGAAATAAATAAAATCAGCGGGACTGTGCCCTGGTATAGACTCAAGATGTCAGGGTGAGATATGATTTTTTTTTTTTAAGTTAGGGAGTTGCCTTTGCGGCTTGGACATATGCGTGATAGTTGCGCGGTAAAACGTGTGTCTTGTAAGTGGACAAGCATGAGCTCGAGTCCTTGATGTGCATGTTTCTTTTTATTTTTGTCACATTAATAGCAGTGCCTTATGTTTTTCTTGCAGATGATAGATAATAATATTTTAAACACGTTCATTTATAAAAAAGCAAATAATATATTTATGTCGTTTTCAAAATAAATGCAGCGTTATTAGAAAATATCCTTAACATTTCTTGTGTAAACACCCCGGCTCATTCAACTGTTGTGAAAGTTGCTGGCATAAAATCTGAAGTATCCTCTCGCGTAAACTCCATTAGGCATTTGTTCTCATTCATACACCGTAGAATGAGCGCAGTAATACAAGCAGAGGGTTTACATATCTACTGCTAAGTTAATTCTCATTTTTATTTTATTTTACGTATAGGAATATAATATTTACTTCAGCTTAAAATCAGAATACAGAGTTCCAGTTTTTATGTATGAGCATAAATGCCATAAAATCAAGTAAACCTTTGGAAATGGACGTTACATTCCAATGTGCATAACACAGATCTCGTAATTCTACAATTTAAAATATCTAAACAATGCTCGAGATTCAAAACTGTAGCTCTAGCTCCGATATACCTGTCTATAATCGCATAACGGTTTGCGAAACAAAGAAAGGATTCTCTATGTGAATATGAAAGAAACATATGACGCAAAACAAAATATGTGAACATTCTCATGATTATAATTAGAAAGGATTCAGTAGGACGAAGCTAAAGAGACGCGTTCCGTAACACACTGCAAACTGGCCGTGGAAACGATGTAGACTTAGAAAAACATACACTTCCAAAGTCTGCTCTTTGGTGTGTGTGTGTGTGTGTGTGTGTGTGTGTGTGTGTGTGTGTGTGTGTGTGTCTGTGTCTGTGTCTGTGTGTGAGTGCGTGCGTGCGTGCGTGCGTGTGCGTGCGTGCGCGTGCGTGTGCGTGTGTGTGTCAAACGGTGGTATACGAGGGCTGTTCAATAAACAATGATCACAACTTCTCTCTCTTTTTTTTTTTTTTTTTTTTGAAAACGTACCTTTACTCATCCTCATAATTTTGATGGTACTTCTCCAAATAGTCTCCCCTGAATGCGATGCACTTGTCCCAGCGTTTCTGCCAGTCTTCAAAGACATGCTGGAAACCATTTTAGAGATCCTTCAAAATTGGCTCCGCAGCCTTCACCACTGCTTCTGATGATGGATAATGCCTCCCACGAAGGCGTTTCTCCAAGTTAGGGAAAAGAAAAAAGTCACATGGGGCTAAATCCGGACTACAGGGAGGGTGAGGGGTGCACTTCACGTTGATTTTGCAAGATCTTCAGCAACAACAGTGGCAAAATGCGGCCGCGCATTATCATGGTGCAGCATCCAGCCTGCTTCACGGAAATGTAGTCTTTTGCGCCTGATATGGACCTGCAATGTTTTCAGGACATCCCTGTAGTATTGTCCAGTTACTGATGTGTGTTCAAGTACAACATGCTGATAAATCATTCCGTGAATATCAAAGAATGAGATGACCATAACTTTCCCAGCAGAAGCAACCACTTTTGCTCTTTTGGGGGGGTTGGTGATGAAGGAGATTTCCACACTGAGCTTTGCTGTTTGTTCTCAGGAGTAAAATGATGTAGACAAGTTTCATCAGCAGTGATTACATTTGAAAGAAACTCCGGATCTTCCTCTAACATCAACTTTAACTGTATGTTACCTCCATTGCAGCGGTAGGCGATACTAGACATGTCTGAATTTGCCTGGTTCTCACAGGCGGGAACCAGGAGTACCAACAATGAAACTACTGCGGTTGAATTTTAGTGCGAAAAATTATGACCGTAAACAAATGACGATCATGCTTTATTGAACAGCCCTCGTATATGCGTAAACAATTACTATGCAAAAAGGCGTAATTGCATTTCAATATTAATCGGAATAAACTATCTTGTTCTGTTAATATTTTTGTTTATATTTGAGGAGTTATAACTTGAAAGGCAGTAAATTCTCTATGGTTATCATATTGGAATTTACAGCACAGATATGCTGATCTAAATTAACATAATTAAGACGTTTCTCGATGTTAGTTTCCCAGCTACAGTATACATATACAAGGCAGAAAGATTACATTTGACAAATGAGTATTTTCTGTGGTATTCTATGGCGGAAAGGTAAGATTTGGATTTCATTTTCGGGTAATATAATCCGTTAGATTGTCTGATTTTGTCTATTGTCCAATTTTATTCATAACTATAATGTCTATTCATAATAAAAAAAATACAAGCAATTAAGATGTCGAAACGTGTTTCTTAACCACTGTAAAGAATATATGATTAAAAAGGAAGAAACAAAGAAAAGGAACAAAAACAATTACATCTTAATTGTGAAAGAATTATGGCTTTCTGTTCTTGTAATTGACAGAAAATAATGAGCTCACATTATTCAATAAATTTCTCGAGTTTGAAAATAGTATACATTTAGGTCGAAATTTTTCTAAAGAAGAGTTATTACTTCGACGTACACGAAATTTCTGGCTTACTCTTAATAGGTGACACTGACATCTTTTCTGCATCCCGTCTGGACTAATCTGAAATAACTGCCGGTGCCAGGCATATATATCAGTGTGAATAATGATACACAGCATTTTAAGAATGGATTTCCTCATGACCACTGCCTTCTCGTTCTCTCTTTTCCACCACTCACAATCGTGCCTTTACGCTGATGCTCCTATCTTTTTTTATTTCTTTCAGCTTCTTCATGTGCGTGTCGAGCTATCTCATTGGAAATATAGAGAAGAAGCGAGGTGAAATAAGTTCTACCAACATTAGGCATTCCAGCTGCAGAGCAAAGAAAGAAGTCGAGGACAATGGAAACGTGCCAGGGTAAAATTACTCTCTCTCTCTATTTCCTGCTCCCCATTCCCCTTGCGACCCTTGATGAATGTAAATCCTTTAGAAATCATTATCAAACATTTCGCACCCAAGAGAAAACGTCGATTATGTGCCGACCCTTAGTTATTAAATTCATCTTCAGCCTTCGTCATCAAATTTATGTTCCTGCTACCTCGAGGGATGTACAATCGCAAGAACCGAGATAAATTATTATGAGCAGCAAAAAATAGGTCGTTTAAATGTAAAGTTATTCACTGTGTTCACTAAAGAATCTATTGCTTTCATTTATCATAACTTTTTTTCTTGTTTTTTTTTTTTTTCCTGAATGATATACCCAGAGGTCACGAAGTATAGTAAAATAGATAATGGTTGATTACTTGTGGCATTTGCCTCATTCTATCATTGTCTCCTCAAATACGCACATTTAAAATGAAGCAGTATTTTTAAAGAAGGATTATTATGTGATGATGATGGATACAGATTAATTTATCACCTTTGGTGATGATCTTGAATAAATCTAGGACCTAATACTCCACCTCAAGCACCAAAGATAAAATATAATGTTCCAATGTCTTTATGATTTGTTGAGAATAATCATCGTTGCAATAAAGGTAAAATTTTTCCTGTAACTCTGGATAATTAGGCGCATCTATAATCGTTGAGCTATGAGATTTTTCCTTTCCCAGGATCGCGGTAACGGGGCTGATAAATATGGTATTGCTATATTTAAAGAATGAATAACACTTTTCTCGTTCAAAAATGGAATTTTAATTAATGATAAGCAATTTTAAACTTTTTGAAACGATCAGAAATATTATTAATGTAGTCTTTTTACAACCAGCGCTAGATTCCACAGTGAACTATATCTTTTCTATCACACACGCTACTTATACATCTTTGATGCATACACAAAGCTATTTCTGTTATACACTCGGATAGACAACTATACGTCTTCCCCCTAATACTTTCAGAAACAGAGGAACAATTTTTTTTTTTTTAAAATGTTCAACAACTCAACATGATCCGTTGCCATGGTTACACCATTACCCACCTTACATCACTTCTTTATCTTATTATAAATACTAATATCTTTGTCTATTCCAAACAACATAAAGTATGAAAATAACTACTAAAATAATTTTAAACTAATTTTCTAATACATTTAATAATTTATTTAATAGTATTAATAGCTCATAAGAAATCTTGAGAAAGCGAGACAGAGAAAGGAATGCCAAGAAAACAAAATAATAATATTTTTGGTACATTCAAAACTTCATATTTGTTGAAACTGTAGGGATCCCATGTATTCATTCATACTAATGATAGAGATTTACCATGAAGTAAGACAGAAAGAAAAATGAACATGTTTAAATGGGCAGAAACTGAACTACGAGAGCTGCTCAATAAAGAATGATCATAATTTTTTTACGGTCATAATTTTTCGCATAAAATTCAATCTTATTATATTCTATTAGCTTAATGTGAAACAAACATGGCGCAGTAGTTCCACTGTTGGTATTCCTGGCTCCCCCTGTGAGAACCAGGCAAGTTCAGAGACGGTCAGTATCGCCTACCGCTGCAATGAAGGTAATATGTGGCTTTGAAATCCTGCTTTCGTCTCAACAAATCTGCAGTTGAGGCATGCTACAGGAGGCCTATGGAGAGTCTGTTCTTCCGTACAGCACAGCTCGAAGGTGGTTTAAAATGTTTAGAAGGGAGAGAATCAATTTCAAAGGAAGGTAGACCCGGTGCCCCAGTTACTGTTCTTACGGAAGAAAACATCAACACTGCTGCTGCCATTGTGAGAGAGGTTCGACGAATTACCGTAAGATCACTTTCTGAAATACTGAACATTTCATTGCATGCTACCCAAACGTTGGTGAGAGAAACATTACACATGAGACGTGTTAGTGCGCGATGGGTTCCAACACTGTTTCCCGAACGAAAGGACATTCGCATGCAGGGCTGCATGCAGTTTAAGTTGATGTTAGAGGAAGATGCGGAGTTTATTTCAAACGTAATCACTGCTGATGAAACTTGGCTACAACATTTTGATCCTGAACGTAAACAGCAAAGCTTAGTGTGGAAGTCGCCTTCATCACCAACCCCCCAAAAAGCAAAAGTGTTTGCTTCTGCTGGGAAATTTATGGTCATCTCAATCTTTGATATTCATGGAATGGTTTATCAGCATGTGGTACCTTCACACACATCAGTAACTGGAAAATGCCACAAGGATGTCCTGAAAACATTGCAAGTCAATATCAGGCGCAAAATATCACATTTCTGTGAAGCAGGCTGGATGCTATACTACGATAATGCGTGGCTGCATATTGCCAATGTTGTTGCTGAATATCTTGCAAAAATTAAAGTGAAGTGCATCCCTCATCCTCTCTAAAGTCCGGATTTAGCCCCATGTGACATTTTTCTATTCCCTAACTTGAACAAACGCCTTCGTGGGAGGCATTATGCATAATCAGAAGCAGTGGTGAAGGCTACAGAGGCGATTTTGAAGGATCTCTCAAAAAATGGTTTCCAGCATATCTTTGAAGACTAGCAGAAACGCTGGGACAAGTGCATCGCATTCAGGGGAGACTTTTTTGAGAAGGTCCATCAAAATTATGAAGATGAGTTTAGGTACGTTGTCAATATATATGGCCGTTCTTTTTTGAACAGCCCTCGTAAATTAGCAGCAACTACTAATAATCAATACTACACAATTTTTGTAAATTTCGTACAGTTTAGTAGCATGTTTTTATCAAGATGTGTCATTTAACGTTAGCAAATTAGGAGATATAGGAGTTATACTTTGTATGTCCCTTCATGCCTTATCATAAACCCAATTTGGGAAATTCAATTACAATTGCATAAGAATGTGGATATGAAAACATGCTTTTCCCCGTATTTCTATTGTGAAGAATTTGTTAAGGCAGGGTGCATATTTGTGCAAGTCTTATGTATTTTTGGAGGGTTCAGTAATATTTCAATAACTCAATTTCAAGGCTAAAATTCAAATATAGAACTAGGGTATTAGAGTTCCTATTGGTGAGACA
This sequence comes from Mantis religiosa, assembly GCA_030765055.1. Classification (NCBI taxonomy): domain Eukaryota; kingdom Metazoa; phylum Arthropoda; class Insecta; order Mantodea; family Mantidae; genus Mantis; species Mantis religiosa. The sequence goes on from CM060952.1 coordinate 164,147,807, forward strand.
CTTGAAATCTCATTATACTGCCTCAATGGCTGCAAGACTATGTCACATGTTAGTAAACTATCATTTATACCAGTACTCCGAAGGTGTGATTGAAAGTAGCTCCCTTTCTTAGTTGTAGCAGGAAGTAGCTTATACACACAATCTCATACGCACGCGCATACATATATATTTGGCGTCCTTTAAAATCTCTCCCATTACCCCTGCAAAGTTCCTTCCAGATATGTAGCAATCGTACACAGCTTCATGTTGGCCATGTTTTATACTTACCTTCATATAATTAAGATGTTTTTGTCGTTTTAGTATCAACAAATTATTTCTATAGGATAAGAATTATACTCTAATAGTTTCAAGTTCTTTCTAATGCCCCTACCTCAATGAAGGAATTTATTTTCTCTTGCTTAAGTGTAGCTAATTACTTTAGAGCAATTTATATTTCCACCTTGGCTCCACTGTGTAGCTTGGTGGTAGCTTATCCAGCTCACATTCGCTAGCTCCCGAGTTTTAATCTCGGTCACAGCGAGTTATCTGGAAAAGGTTTTTATCGGGTTTGCCTTATTCTGAAAGATGATTTTCGACTAACTCTAAGCTCTATAGAGAAGCTTGGTCTCATTTGAGCATCATTTCACCCACTTCTTTCAGATAACACTCGCGTTGGAGGATGCTAAAAAAAAGCACCATTTAAAGACGACCAATTAATGCCATGGTCAACTTGTGTATACTTTAGTACACATATTAGATTGAAGTAACTGTCAATTCTGTCTCGTTTCAGGTCAAGCGAGCATAACTTTCATATTCCATGTATATCTGAGAGCCATAATTAATTTTAACCTCAAGAAAGTTCCAGAAAAAACGAAAGGTTTTTTTGGTAATTTTCTTTCTCCTTAAATCCGACATGGCTGGTGATGCACCAACTGTTTGGCATAAGCTCAACCGTTATACTGGTTTTGCATGAAGCAAAACCCCATTCCTAGATGCAGGAAGAAATATGGTTGAGAGGTATACTGATGTATATACTAGTGGAGGTCATGGAAAGGGTAATAGCCCTCGTGAATATCGCTCTCCAGAGAACGGGCATTCAGGAACTGTCAGGTTAATTATTTTACCATAGCCATTTGCTTGCTAACCTACTACCTCCTATGAGACTGTTTGATCCTGACGTGAGTCATGATAGTGTACTAGTCACAATGGGAACAGAAACTATGGTTGAAGTAATTATACTAAATAACTAATAATTTCCTACTGCCAATATTTACTTGCACGATTATGGAAGTCAAAACTCCGAGTATTAACAATTCAATCAGAATACATATGGTAATATTTAATTTAATACTATGTCAATTCGTAGTTTACAGAGGCCGTATTAATATAATGTGTATTAGGCATTCATAAAGTGCTTTAAAAGGAGTTCATAATATCAGGTATTATAACCTTTGTAATTATAGCGACTATTTCACACACACTTCACTATCGTCGTATAGACAAATCAAGTACTAGGATTGGTCAAATATCGACCAATGGCTGATCTCTAAATCGGTAACTGTACACCTGCAAAATTATCACTCAGCAATTATCACATGTTACTTTACTATTGGGTATAACATCCAACTTCAATAACTGCCAATTTTCCGAATGTGAATTTAAAAATTTAATTAAGTTTGCTTTTCTCCTACAAAACGTATATTCAGCTTAAATAACTGCAACTTTACTGTGGTTTAAAATAAATGCTTTTGTTTGAAAACAGAGGTTAAGTTATTTTATTTTCTTATAAACAATCAGCGCCTTCAGACGGCTTTAAAACTAACGTTGTTTTACCAGTGTTAACTTGTGCACGGTCTGTAAGAACTATTAATCCTATATGCCGTGACCTGTGAGGTTGTTTTACTGTAGGCCTATGTGATTTCGGGAGACAAATAACCTGTTTTAGTGCTATTGACAATTTATTTTATTCGCGATATAGTCTCTATAAATGCAACTCGTGATTTTAAATTCATCGGTAATTTCAAAACCCTGGTGACATTACCCATGATAATTTATGTGTAGAATTTGTAGTTTTACTTGATATTTATTTTTATATATAGTTTTTGCATAAATGGGAAATATTAATGACTTAAGAGTTAGTTTGTATTGTTTCAAGTTATTCATAAATTTTATATAGGGTATTGCTTATATATAAATAAGGCATCAGAAAGGAAAACGTATGTTGTAGAAAGAAAAGGCCATTAGTCTGTGTTTCACAGGTAATTAGGAATTCCGTTGAAATCAATTAGTTCAAGGTATGACTACTTAGAGCTTATTACGTTCATAAATTAACAGAGTTGCCTGCAAATATCACGTACACAAAGTTCTAAATGTTAGAAAGGGAAAATATATTTTGAATTTAGTAAGTCATAAATTAAAAACAGTATATCAAATGTGAATAAGTACTTTGAAATATGGTAAAGGTATGATGCAGGAACTTTGGTATTCGTATTTTCTAAATACATTATGGTTTGAAGACCGAATTCCGAACGTATTTGACTGCGAATAATACTCCTTTGTTTTTCGGTGTATTGCATTGGTAAATTAAGAGTAGTGCATTTGGAGACCTAGCCCGGAAGGTTATTTTGTGTTTTCAATTATCTTGATGCCTAAAGGTAAGATTTAAAAATTCTGTCTCTACGTGCTTCAATTTTTGTTCAATATGACAAATACATGCCCCAACAAAATATCATGCAGTACTTACAAATTATAGAAATGTACAGCTCTGGTAGTTTATTACTCACCTGAAAAGAAGGAAACTTTGTTAGATGCAGTAGAGATTTCTTAAGTGAAATATGAAATAAATAAGGGAATATCAGAATAAATTCGTGACTTTATAACTACCGATATATGACTTCAGTCATATCACGCCTCAAAGACGTGAATCATATCCAAAGGTCTTTGCAATAAGTTTAGTTTATTAAACATTCCATGAAAATATTCCAATTTCTTAGAAAGACTATTACCTAATAATATAGTATCTAAATTTTGTTCATCAGAAACGTTGATTCAGTGTTACATGCTGCCTTGTAATATAAATATCTAAGGACATATTTTCTAAGCAATTAAGTAATAATTATGAAGAATGGAGAAATTCATTTCTTGATAATTTTTCATAACGCAAATGTTTTGATATAAATTATTATTTATTAGTATTGAAAACATTGTGTACATTAGGCAGAATACATTGAATCATTGGATGTCATTATTTGCATAAAATTTAAGCGACTTTGTTCTTGAAATACAGTCATGTAAATTTACTACTCACATGATTGTAAGTCAGTTTATTTTCAAGAATAGATATGGAATACTGATGTGTAACTTTAAATCGTTTTATTTTTTGGTATTAATATTTGTATTCTATATAATATTTTTAATTCATCATAGATTTGATCCTATAATTATAGTAGTTAATATTCATCCAATATGATTAATAGATGAGAATGATAACATTTTACGTAGGGAAATTTGATTAATACCTCCAATTGCACCAGCAACTGCTGAAGAGATAATTATTGTTAACGAAGGAATAATTCAAGAGAAACGTTCTTGCGCCCTCAAGAGAAAATGAACTTTCTAGCCCAGAAGTCTAAGCTTCGATTTCCTGCTTGAAGAGGACGTTTTCATTTATGGATGATTTTCCTGTGCTTCCAAGCTTCTAGAGAGATAAAGAGGAGCAATTCAGAGTACGTTTTAACCATGGCTTGCGTCCATCATTAATATTTAGAAAGCTGAGTTTGCATTTACATTTAACTTCGAATATTTCCAGCTTTCCTTGGGGACTATAGACCACAGGTATATTACGGTGCTTGAATATAAGCAGCGGTAAATCTAGCATTCAAGTACTAACGTTTAAACGCTGTTGCAACTTAGAAAAAATATAAAAGGACCTGTTTTGCTTCGTGTTATTACAAGCAATGGGACTTTTTTTCAGACAAGATGTAACAGTGCAGCTTAGATATGAGCACCATGAAATACATTACAGTTACGTAGTATATTCCTATTTTAAGTGCCATGTGTTCATTTGTATTGTGGTTCTATGGACGAATAGCTGAATATGGTATAAATACTCTTATGAGTTTCTCATGGCAGCTGGAATTTTTGTTACAAGTATGTCGGGGTAGTAATAAAGGAGTTCAAATAGAGTACGCCTATTTTTAGGTTGGATGTGCTATTGATAACAATATAATATAACCAATAGGTATAATTTGGCCTTGTAATAGATACCGTTGCTATGGAGAGACGACATAAGAGAACTTTGACTATAAATCAAAGTAAGTAATACTTATTAGGACGAGTGGGATAAAGTAAACAAAATTCACTCGTTGCTCTAGTAACGGGTGGGATAAAGTAAATAATTAATCTACAAATTTTCTATAACTTTTTAACAGCAACATAAAAAATTTTTATTCCTTAATTACAGAAAAATGAACTTGTTCGGTAAATAAATATTTACCTATATGATAAAATATATATTATCCACTCGTAAAACTTAAAACGCTCCCCTTCAAGTCCAATTTTGAACTGATGGATAACCTCTCTGTTTATCCACATAACTTCTGCACTATATAAGCTCTTCCGCTATTAGGAGCTTCACAATGTTATAGCCACATTCATTGTCAAATGTTATTCCCCTCCAACAGCGATCAAGGCAACGAGAGACGGGCCTAGTAAGTGAGAGGCGGATAGGTACGCTCTTGTATTTTCAGTGAATTATCTATAGTAACACAAAAATGCATTAACTATAAACAATTACACCATTGCAAAATATTCTGTGATTTCCGACCGACCGCGGTGCCGGCTGGCTGTATAAAAAGGTTTTTGCTGCGTGCCATCCGTTAAAGATTTTACAGGAGGTGGTTCTTTCTTTCAGGATATTGTCGAATGGTTTGTGCGTTTTTAAGAAGAATTTATTGCGAAGTAACATATTTTATGTTCCTCAGGGTGTAGGGAAGGATATAAAACCTTATGCACCCTTGTGAAACGTGTGTACTATCGCACATTTAACATGCTGTAATGATTTACATATTTGGTGATTCTGTTATGAGTGGTAGTTTCAAATGTAGTTTCCAGATTTCATTCCAGCCGTCTCTTGGCTGTAGGGTTATTTTAAGGAACAAGAGTTGTCCAATACAAACAGTAACCCACTCATCTCGGTCATGCAGCTGAAAGAAAATATTTAAGAAATTTCTAACATTGAAAGACCAAATCTGCTCACAAAAAGAGCCTTTGTTTACTCAATACAGTGAGACACTTTTTCTGATTTCAAATCTAACAGTGTATTTTACAGTATATATTCTAACCATTCATATGTTAGAAATTACTTCATAAAACAATCTGCTTAAACAATAATTTAAGGTGGGTAATTTAAAAAATATTCTGTATATTTTAAGTGCACAATCACTATATTAAAATTTTTGAGGCACTAAATATCGTGTTTTACTCTTGAACTTACACTAACTTTATCAGAAGGAATTACAAATCATCCCAACCTTTGACATAAATTCTTAGAACTTTTAAAATAAATACTTCCAATTCAATAAACGGTTTCATAAATGTGATAAACCTGACGGGATATTATTATCTACTTAAATAAATTTAAAATTAACTTTAAAACTGCAGCGGAAACTACTTAATAACATCTTTTAAGTCTTCCACGCAGCGGCATTTTAAAGTACTATAAGAATACGAGGATGGTCTGCAAAGTTTGCGACCTCAGCATGAAGATGGCAGCACTCGTAAATAAAAGCTAGTGAATTTCGTTGTCCATCTGTGGACAGTTGGTCATCAAAGGTTCAGCCATTTTGAACGCTCAGTTGTTATGTAACAGTCGTTTGAATGAGTTGTTGCGAGTGCCTTTATGAAAATGGACAAAATCGAGTATCAACCTGTAATTAAATATTTGTTTTTGAAAGGCAACAGGACTACGAAAATCAAAGATGAGTTGGATTTTGTGTATGGGAACTCTGCACCATCGTTGACCACAGTGTAAGTTTGGGCAGCTGAATTTAAACGTGGCGTAAGAACTTGGGAGACGATGAACGTTCGGGACGTCCAAAAACTGCATCTACCGACGAAAATATCGCCGAAGTTCACCAAACGGTGCTAGACCACCAAATTAAAGAGTGAAAAGATAGCAGAGGCTACGGATATGTCAAAAGAATGTGCTTGTCACATATTAAATCAATATTTAGACTTGAGAAAGCTGTCCGCGTGTTGGGTGCCGCGTTTGTTAATGTTAGACAAAAGACGTGTTCGAATGAATATTTCCAAAGCAGTTTAGGCGCAATAAACGTAGGTTTTGGAACCGATTAATCACTGTAGATGGAACTTGGATACACCAGTATACGCCCGAAACAAAAATACAATCCAAACGGTGGACTTCAAAGGGGGCCCCGGCTGCAAAGAAAGCAAAAACTGTTTTTATTCGGCCGAGAAAGTGATGGTGACTTTTTTTGGGATAGTTATGGAGTTATTTTAATCGATTATCCTTAAAAAGGAAACACAATTACAGGAGCATACTACGCATAATTACTTGATAAGCTAAAGGCAGAACTTGCGGAAAAAGGGCCACATTTGCAGAAACAGAAAATTCTGTTTCACCAAGATAACGCACTGTCTCACACCTCAGCGGTTGCAGTAGCAAAAATCCACGAATTATGGTTTGAACTGCTTGACCATCCACCTTACTCACCAGATCTAGTCCCAAGCGACTTCTTTTTGTTCCTTCATCTGAATAGAGAATAGAGATTTTGGTCAAATGAAGAGTCAATCACCTACGTGAAAAATTATTTTGCAGAGAAAATCGCCGAGTATTATTTGGATGGGTTACAGAGGTGGGATCATCAATGGGAGGAGTATGCAGAGTTACGAGGGGGCATGTTGAAACAAAATAATAATAAAAATTAATAAATTCCTGAAAAAAATGTCTTTCATCTTTATTAGGTCGGAAAATTTTCAGACCACCTAATATACTGATATCCTACATGTCACTATTGCACTAGAAATCTCACTTTGAGATAATAGATTACAAAAGCTGTACAAAACAAGTAAATCACATTCCTTTGGCAATGAATATGAAAGCTGACAAAAGTGATAAAAAATAAGTTATCTGTCCAATAAAACCATTCAGTTGTTCAGGAAGTATTGCAGTTAGAGGAAGTATTGATTTGTAAATGAATTTAAGAATACATAAGTGTGCTACAGTATAGGAAAAAACCTAAGCAAAAACGACAAGAAAGAAATCACGTTAGTTTATAAAAAATGGTGATACTAATGGTCCTGAGATATATACATTGTTAAATCAATAAAAATATGCAGTACAAGCAGTCGAAAGGCAATTACTAAGAGCAGCTGAAGAATAAACTAGATTAATAAAATAAAAAGAAAAGTGAGACAAAATTGCATATTTGCAGTTTAAAAGAAGTAAAATTTGTTAAACCATAAACCATTACGAAGTCCATTTACTGACGATCGAAGACTCAGAGATACAAGGAGAGATGTTACACTGAAGCTCAAAAAGAAAAGAAAGTTGTACCTTCATATCAGAGATTAAGAGATCAGCCTTTACTTCCAGAAGACGGCACAGACTAATACATGGACTAAATGGTGAGGTTGAACTTTAAACTAAACTGACGTCTAACGTTGGACTAAACTAAGAGCCGAGCGCTGGAGTATATCGAGACCAGACGTATGGACTGTGAGAATAGAAGAAAAAGAAAGGAAACAAAATATCATCCTAGAATTTGTGCTGCATATCAGCTTATTTCCATGAATAGCATGCAAGGATATACATGTTGATTAAATGTACTCGAGTCAGCAATTTTCTAGAAGGAGCATGGATTTTATGGATTTTGAAACTAACTTTTAAAGATAATGTAGGCTATATTAAGGAATATGAATAGCAGCGGACTTGCATATATTCTTCGAAACATAACCTACTGCACTACTTTCATTTAATGAAGCAAAGCCATTATTGCTCAATTTCTCTTTATTATTTCATTTATGAAATAGCCTGTAATTCCAGGGCAAAGCTATAATATCTGATGGGTAATAAAACGGCCTTGCGGAAAAGAGAACAAACCAAAGTACAGCTGTCAGGAGATACGCTCACAAGAAGGTTTTCATATTTCTGCCGCTCTCTTTTTCAACAGAGATGAAGCAGAGATATGTTTGCGAATGTGAGAAGCGCATTTGCCTCTGGAAAATTGCTTCCGTGGTGTTGGTACGCCTGGCAAAGTTCCCAGCATGTGTGTGTGGGTGTGCTGCGATAATTTTGTAAACATTGTTCAAACAAATTAAGTTTAGAGTGGTGTAGCGGTCGCGTCTCCTGGATCTCCACTGTTTATATTAAATTACTTTCCTTAACATCCTACGGACTAGTTTAAACAAAGCCGCTAAACTTCCCAGTCCTTTTTTCTCTGGAAATGAGATAAAGAAGCGCGGTAGCCCCCCCCCCCCCCAACTCACAAAAAGCCTCTATATGGGATCAGATAATAAAACAGACCACTTAATTTTCCTTTCTAATTTTTTAAAGATAAAATAACATGATTTTACATTTATAACTTCGACAATCAAAAACGTGGTACATTTAACTGGTAAAGGACTTTCGGCACCCATAAAAATAAGTTCCAGTTCCATAATAAACATTTTCAGGAAGACACACACACACACACACACACACACACACACACACACACACACACACACACACACACACACACACACACACATGGAGAGAGAGAGTGAGAGAGAGAGGAATCCAGTAACACATCACTAAAATAATAATAGATCGTGGGTATTTTTATTCCGTTTATTAATACATTTTAGCTGTATTCTACATACCAAAAATATTAAAAGCCAGACATAGTATTGATTTTTATGATTAGGTGATATTGAAGATTACTTTGAACTCTGGAACGTTTTCGATCCCCTTTAAGGTTCATCTTCAGCGACCATTACTGCACCTACTGACGGTACCATTTTCTCCTTCTTCGCAAGAAGATTGTGACTCCGCCCATCAGCGATCTTCTGATGTTCCATACCAATTTTAGAAACTGGAAGGTTTGTACCAATCTCGGCCAAAGGGATAATCTCGTGGGACATGGATAACTGGAAGCTATCTGTGGTGTGGACAGGTAGAGGTTCGCTGGTCTCTTTTGAGGAAGACTGAGATGTTCCCTCAACAGATGTCTAGCAGTGGGAACTGCCTTACGAAAAACGACCACAGCACGGGAAGACCGTTACAGCTGTGTGATCGACGCTGGAGCACTGCAACAGGTGTTAATTTGTCTGCAACATCGGTTCATTGCCGTCTGCTGCAGGTTGGACTGGTTGCACGCATGCCATTGCGTCACTTCCATTGTCCAGAAACCACAAGCTCCGACTGCAGTCGGCACGTGAACACTGTCACTGGGATGTTGAGTAGCAAAATACAGTCTTTTCGGATGAGTTCTACTTCAACGTGATGGCCACATACATGTCCGACGGTACCGTGGTGAGCGCAACCTGAAGAGCTGCATAGTGAACAAACACCAGGTTTGATGGATTGGGGCGTCATTGGTTACAACAGCCGATCTCGTCCGCTACAAATTGAGGACACTTTGAACAGCAACCGGTACCTAATGGTGGTTGTAAAGCCTGGGGCACACTCTCTGCTTCAGGATATCCTCCGGCCATATTTCAACAGGACAATGGCCGGCCTCATGTTCCGAGGAATGTACAAACCTTCTTCGAAGAGTATCGGGTACCACTGCTTCTCTGGCCTGCACGTTCGTCTGACATCTTGCCCGTCTAACATGTCTGGGATATGGTTGGTCGGCAGCTGGTGCGTCATAGTCCTCCAATAGCTAGTGTCAAGATGTTGTGGGCTCGAATAGAAACTGCGAGGAGGAAGGTCCCTCAAGAACGTATTCAGAATCTTTCTGATGCAATGTAAGGCGTATAGCAGCTCTAATTGTAGCGCTTGGAGACCACATGAAATACTGAAAATTAAGGCTCAGAAGTCATGTACAGTTTTGAAAACTTAATAATTTGCTACTTGTCAAGTACTTATCCAGTGGTATTAATTTCATTTGACTTATCTGTTTCCTTCTTGGTGTTGCAATTTTAATAAATAGCAGTGTAATTAACAAGGGCTTGATTAAGAACCCAAGAAATAGAATAGATTTAAACGTTTAGCACTATATGAAGTTGTTATAGAAAGATACGTGAATTTTTTTTTTATCTAGACATCAGAATAAAGTTGGATACCAGGTATTAAGGTAGCTGCTAAAACCGCTCGGTTCATTGCGGGCTTTCACGTAGTTCATTGGGAAAAATTAGAAGGGATGAGTAGTTATTGATATCGTTAAGTAAGTAGCAATGGTACGGACATTATTTAAAGAAATAACATCATGTTTCAGTCATATCAGAAAAGAGAATACAAAATACAAGAAACAACATAACACAAATTGGACATACGCAAGCGTGTATAGCTGGGAGCAAAGTTGTGTCAATTCTGTATAAGAAACAGAAGTTAACCGTAGGAAACCAAAACGATATATCTCATATCAGCGAATATATTCTGTAATTACAATTATTTATAAACTAGTAAAATCGGCAGCTCCTCAATAATAAATGCTTGAGGTTCCCTTTAAATATTTTATATGAAGTATCCCTGGCATCCTTAGAAACTCATACCCTGAGAAAAGAGTCTCATCTCTCCTGTATTAGTTTGTCACACAAAAGGTACAGAAAACTTGCAGGCTTGCACGACTATAACAATCATACTTCAAATCGGAGGACAACGGTAATGCTTCAAAGTACATTAGTTCTTCTATTATGTCGGCTCTCTCTTCACAGATCACAATTTTAGTTCAGTTGCTTCATGCTAGCTCACCACTGTAACCGTTGTTTTGGTTCTACTCCTGAGAAGTGAAAATTGTTAATAGATTAATAAGGATTAGTTTAAAATGACTGTTTTGTGTGAAAAAGAAACTGTATTTGTATAGTTGGCCATGAATGGGTAAATTATGTAAATGAAGTGATGTAACTTTAAAGAAATGTGGTGCAACGATTGGTGTTGACCAATCAGAACGAGATTTCTTTAGTAGTTATGGCGACGTAAGACAGAAAATCAATAATCATGGTAAGCAGGATTTAAACCGGCCCAACTTGATCCTGGTACGTCGGAAGTGAAGGACGTAAAATATGTGTGCTGGAAAGCTGGATATAGGAAGTATTTCTTAATGAAAGACGTTAATGCAATTGGTTCATCATCAATAAGAGGAGTATTGTAATTAAAAAATAATTAAAATCGAATAATTTTAAATTGGAAATAATTCAATTATTTCACAATTGTGTGAAAATTGAATTTGCTCGCACTATACCACACCCTGAATCCAGAGTTCCCAGGTTCTACTGACTTGAGCTACGCCAGAGAACATCCAGTACTTCCAGAATCATCTTTCCTTTTCTCCACATACCAATATGTAACATATTGTTACATAAGGCACCGATTCGTTGGACTCGTGGAAATTCATCATCCCATGGCTTCATCATCAGAATTCCTCACCTCTCCATCGCATACGTAATTTTACGTTGCATATGGCTTACCAACGTGGTGCTTCGAGGACATCATCTCTACCTCCAAGCATATTAAGCAACCATATGTTGCCACAACGTGGGGTTCCTAGCTAAATAAAAATACGTTGCAACATTCAATGCTATGTACAGATTTATAAATGTGAAAATAAAATAAAAAAATAAAATAAAATAAAAATAAAATAAGTAAATAAAAGCTTCCGCTTAAGTCTTCTGCGCTATATTACTGCTTAAATGTCATTGTGAGCGAATCCATATGATAGAGATAAACAGTTGCACCAAGAATATCAATGGTTTCTGCGTTTGCAAAAGCTCTATTTGCACGCATACGATTCAAGTTGAAAGAATTTGGACGAATGATGCCTTTAAGCTCTCCAAAAGCTTAAGCGGCTTGTATTACCTCAGTTTTATTGACTCATCAACCTTTTCCGTCATTGAAACTACAACTCATGGAGCGTTGAAGAATGCTTGGCATCACCAGGTCGCAGGAATAGGTATGCAAATCTTCGTTTAATTACATATCCTTTATACATAATTAAGTAGTCATAACAATTTTCCGAGAATAGCCAAAATTATTGTGGTATTTGAGCGTGCGTAGCAAATATTGGCACTAATTAAATTATTCATTTTGCTGGTATTTCAATTATAAACTTATTGCTTAATTTCTCCCGCAGAAAGGCAATTATTAAGTTCATTGAAAGCTATTTCCACAAACATATTATTAAACTGTAGTTACAAGAATTCGGTTGTTATTTTAGAACTTTAAGGCTGCTCATCAATTCTGTTTGCATTTATGTGAATAAAGTACAACGATATTTTGGTTAATCATACAGCAAGAATACGTAAGTATGCTATCAATAGAAAAAGTATACACAACATCATACAAACGTAACGAAACGCTAAAATATACTTAACTTTGGAATAAATTACGAGGAAACCATAAGAATGTGGGGTTCGATTCTCGGATATTTTGGGGCCTATTCTTTGCTGGTAGATAATGCTGGAAAGCTTTCTCAGTTGCTATAATTTTATTTCCATCCTCCTCTTCTATGCGTTCCCTTCTTATCTACTTGATATGTCGAGTTTTGCGGCATATGTTGTTGAACAGATGATCGGATGATTGTTAAAAGCTCTTGGACTTGTTCGATGGGTCCTTCACTGCTCTCTTTAAGACTGAAAATGAAATTTTGTTTGGGCCTTTTCTGCGTCTCTGTGGCATATCTGTCCTGTGGCAGGTTCAGTGGTAAGAGTTTAGGGAATGGGCTGGACTACTTTATAAAGAGACAGTACCCAAATACAGTTAAATGTACCTATAACCCCAGTTGCGGGAACCCCGGGAGGAAGGATGAGGTGAGAGGTGCCACGACAGTGCAGAGGGCAGGGTCCTACATTTCACCAGATATAAGCGTTCCGCGTTCCGGCAAGCTAGGACAACGTACATCCCACCCTTCTGTGGTTCGAAACAGTTCAACCACGAGACCGGGTTCAGAGACCAGCAAATGGCATAACCGTCTTTTCCCTCCCATTCAGAGCATATCATCCTGCCATGCACCGCCGAGACTCTGCCGACATTTCTACCCTGAAGGAGACCACCAGATGAGAGATATTGTGAAATGATAATGGAGATGAAATGGAGGGACATTAACTTACCCAGCGACCCGGGAAAACCCCGAATAAACTCATGGGTCAGGTAGGTCGGCCACGGGAATCGATCGCGGACCTCCCGAATGCGGGTCACATACCTACGGCCTGAGCCATCACGCTCGGTAAATAGCAGGTAAGTTAAACACAAAAATGTTATTGGATTTACCTACCTCTCAGCAAGAGGAACGTTATAGCAGACATTAGCATATCTAAAATCAAAATAAATGCCGAAACTGCATAAAACATATCCCTGGCAAATCCCTTCTACAAGAGTATAGTACCGTGTACCGCGGAAGGGACATAGAATTCAATAATTTGCCTTAGCTTCTTTGTTTACCTCAACGTGACTTTTGCATTCAAGACTTTATCTTCCAATTTCCTTATTCATTATTCCTCTTTGGTTTGATTAAGTTATTTGATATTCTCTTTTCTTTTCCTTTAATACACTTTTTCTATATATTGGAGATGGAACAATACCGCCAATATATTTCTCTCTCACCTCCATCGATATATATTTTGGCTGATCAAATAAAAACGCAAACAATCGCAGTTATACAAACACTGAGGTGAACTAAACTCCTATTTGAATTCCTGAAATTAATAACTTCATTGTTATATCATTCTCTTATTTAATTTGCTCTGCACACAAAACTTATCGGTATTATTTGGATTTGATAAAGTTTTCATATTACTTTAGCTTTCTCTAAAATAAACAAGGCGATTTTTAAGTTTTCGAAAGTGAGACAATTAAAATCTATTGTTCAGCAACCTATAAATCAGGAGTTTCCTGGTTGGATTCCCGATCAAAGGGTGGCAATATTTCTTTAGAAAGGATTATTTCTAGTGCTCTAGATCCATAAAAATTTTTAATCGATTAACCATGTTACTTTAATCGATTAACCTATAAAGGTACTTTAATACTCTGTACACTTCATTATTTATGAAACTCTTAAATATTTACATTTTCATCAAGTGCACATGCTATATATATTAAATTAGATCGACAATATTTTTGTAAGTAATTATTTAGTGATGTATTATATGAATATCTGCTAAGATTTGTGAGACTGACATGCAGTTGTTTTTACATCGTGTTTCCTTATTTTAACTTTTTTAACACAAAACATCCACTCACTGTCACGAACTCAGATACGTTACTGACTTACTGGAGTTAACAGCACAGTTACACCACCAGCCCTGAGAAGAGGGATAAGCTATTGTTTCCATAGCTGCGTAAGCGAAGTGTTCGTTCAAGGTTGTACAGTTCAGTTTACGCTAGCAGGCGATAATCAGTTGTATACGATATGTTGTCACACACAAGCTATAAGGAAAGAAACCTCTCTGTCAGCATCTGTATGTAGTTAGGTAGCTCTTACAATATTTCACAACAGAAGTGTTATTTAGACTCTCTCGGAGTTCAGAGTGATTTCTTTTAGATATAAGGAGTTATATTTTTTTGAAGTTCAAAGAACATTACGTGTGTAGTGAAAGCTTGATCCGTTAGAAAGGCTGTTTAGGTTGGAAGCAGTACATCAAAACAAAGAGGGGAAAATTTAGCCAAAAGGGTTCTGATTATTATGTACTGTAATCAATTAATTTAAATCGACTCAATTAATCGATTAAATTGTTAATCTAAAATAAAGAATTAATCGATGAATCGTTTCTGTTAATTCATTAAATCACTCAGCACTAATTATTTCTTATCCTCCTTAGAGCTGGTAAGTATTAATGACAGAGTGACTTAATACCATAATCAAAACTGAAATTCACCCGAATTTACTGAAATTAAGTGAACAACTTTGCTAATGAAAAGTGTTCCAAAGCTAAGAAGCAACCGTTATGATACGATGTGTTAAAGAGTATAGAATGCCAAGATTTTTTGGGGCGCTCTCTCCAGGATGAGACAGACAGTACAAGGTAGAAACCATAGAGTTATCAGGTGTACCTCTCCAGTAGCACCTCTTACAACCTGCTTACCTTTTAACACTTTTCACTGGAGCACATGGGACTTAGACTCCGCCCCATTCTGGAGCTCCAAGGATTACAGTGATCATTATGTTTCTCTGCCATGCAACGCCGGGCCTCGCGCGGCCACAACCTTGAAACAGCCAAATCAGATGAACGGAGAAATGAGGCTGTAACTACCGAACAGGGTAATCCCCGAAAAAAATAATGGACCAGGAACACTAGACTTAATGGAATCTGTAACGTCCCGTATGTCAGTCACACGCGCTACCTGCGCCATCTCGCTAAATTAAAGACGGCATACAAATGGAATAAAAACAACCTATTTCTCATTTAGATTCCTTTACAAATTATTCACCAGGGCTTCAAGTATATTTTCACATTTCTGTGGCCCATTGTGGTAATTAATCATATATTCAGAACATAGAGACTAAATCAATTTTCAGTGAACAAGTAACTACTACTAACTACATGAAAGCGCATATTCGCGTTTACTTGACAGAAAGGATGAAGCGTTTCATCGAAATTAGATAATAAAACGCTTTTACCCTTCGCAAGATCAACTGTAAAACCCAGTTTCCGTTCTCTCATCCCGCAATTGCCGACATTCAGAATTGAATTTTCCGGATCCACCTATGGTGTGGTATCTCTAGAAGGGTGGCGGGGCTGTATTCGCTCTGGTCGTTTTGCTGCTAATTGGCAGGGCACGTAGCTCCTAAAACCTTCACATTTCTGTTGCTAACCGGCACCTTATATATACACAGATGCAGGATTTAGCAGCTAGTGGAAGCTGAATTAGTTCAACCATAAACTGTTAAAAGTAACCACGATACTACAAAAGAAGAAATATGTTAATATTCGTTTTTACAACAGTTTTGCAACATTGAGGTACTCTCTATAACAGAATAATCCTAAATATAGCACCATAAATACAAATAAAGTTAGGTTGTCCCATAGAAGAGAACTACTAAATTTTCAATGTAAACTGTGGCAGCAGTTTATTAAAGTATTTGATTCGTAACCGGGAAGATGCTTAAGTTCAGTACATGCTTTTTTTCGTGTTTGAAAAAGCATGGTCCCTTTTATAAATAAAAAAAAACATGGCTTGTGAGGAAATGGAAATAGTGAGTGTAGAGTTTACTGCTAAATACACTATTCTCCCCTAAATATTAAGTGTTACTTTACCTAAACAGACATATGCTTTCAGTCCATTTTTGCACTAAAGTGAGCCAAATTTGAATGAATATCAACCTCGATTAAGTGAATGTGATGTAAATGATAAGAAATTGTAAAAATATAAATGAACAATATTCTGCTGCTGGCTGGCCCCGTATCTCACTCGGTAGAGCATCTGCCTGCCGTGCTAGGGGTTCCGGGTTCGATTCCCGGCAGTGGGTGTGGGGATTGTTGTCCAACCAAGATAATTCCTCATCTTCCCCAAGGGCTGGAAGTATGGATGAGAGTGTGAATGTGTGCTTGATCTAACGATTAAAACCCAACGAATACGAGTTAACAACTTCGGTATGTTCCAAAGGAGAACGGATGGCGATATGACCGTTGCAGTTAAAGGCGGGGTATAAATGGAACAATAAAAAAGCATTGCTGTTATTTATTTAAGATTTAAATGTGTTAGAATGATTGATGTGTTTAAATGCGTTAAAGGGCATCACCGGTGCGATGATGCAATGACTGCATTTATGTACTTTTCTCCTCATCCCTCCTAACACAGGAAAGGGTTTTATCACACAATTCCTGAAGGGGATCATCAACAGTGTTTCATAACGTGCACTAACCAATGGGACCGAAGCAAATTTGATTGCTACTAGGAACCAAGTTAAGACTATCTATAGAATATGACCTGTCAGAACTGACATCAAACATTTCTTGAAACTTTAAATATTAAAGCGAAATATTACATAAATGTTAGACATTTGCAACATATGTAGAATTTAACAGCAATAACTGAATTTTGGGAAACTTGTGCTATTCATTAACACACGGTAGCTGCTTCCCCATAAACTGTAACATTTTTAAGTACCCGAAAAATCTTGTTACAGCCCAATTGTAATTAACTGACCCTGAAAATGCGAGGAACATGAAAACTTGCCTCCCTTTACCTTAGCCACACCTTATTGACGCACCAAATGGTTGAGACCAAAACCCCGAGTTAGTTCAGGAGACTACAAAAAAAGTCTGTTCTGACCTGTTAGTCAACTTTTTCCAGCTAAATATTATAATTCGGGTACAGCTGCTTTTTAAAAGGTTTTCCTGCGTGTGGATGTAATTTTACGGTATTTAACAGAACCGAAATAAGTTTGCCATTTTTCTTCTGAAGAGCACTTGCGCTCTCTCAAAACAACCGAGCACAAAGAAAACCTATCCAACACTTTGCGATAATGAAGACACAGTTTTATTGTGCAATTTCAATTCTTACTACAAACTCTTTGGGAGTGCTAATCAAGAGAAAGGCATGCAAGCACACACTCAAGAAAGCATAATCACACATGTACACAAGCAGAGAGAAAGAGGGAATTAGAAAGAGAGAACTTTCTAAAACCAACGGCTAATTAAATCTTAGTCATTATAAATTAAATAGACCGTTTTACTACATAGCTAATGAAGACTGAAAATAATATTAACCAAAGACTTCAATGTTTTGCTTTAATGTGCGAAAATCAATTAACCATTGAGGCACCTCTAATCCGGCAGTACATGATTTGTGAAATATCATTTCAAAGCTAAATTTTCACTCACTTTATGAAATATTGCTAGATGAAACTTTGAAGTGAAGAACACTGTATTTCTTGGTTTCTTATCATATGAAATTTTCAATGCATGTAAACTTAAATCAACTAATTAAATATACTACAACAAACTACCACTCACAACAGCAAAACAAATCCTTCGGAAATCAACAAAAACCAAATGGCATCAGAAACGGGAACAGAGTACAAAAGGCACAATCGCAAAGGAATTCTTCCCAACAGTGGAATGCGAACTAACAAACATAACAGTAAAACTTAAAGGACACGGAAACATCAACACACCTCGACACAGACTCAAGATCGGTAGCAGCCCTGAGTATTCATGCAGCAGAGGACCGCAAACGGTGGATCACCTAATATTCGAGTGCAGTGTGGTAAATAGTGCAAGAGAAACTCTAAAAATAGTGTTCTTAGAACAGATAACTGGCCAGAACAAAAGTCCATCCTAATTAAATGACATTTAAAATCATTTACAAAATTTGTAAACTTTATGAACTTTCAAGTACTGAAAAAAATTAATGTGTAATACAAGCAAAATACCAACAGGATCAAATCAAAACTGAAAAAAAATAATAAGTGTTTTGAGAATTGCGCTGGGTTCAAACAGCGCCTAGAAGTATACAACCTATATACCCAAGTTATCCACAACTCTAGGACCAGGGAGTGCGGGCTTTAGGCGCAGGATGTTCCCGCGCATTGTTCGAGAAGCGCTGCAAGTATACAACCAATCTTCTGTCACCCCGTCTCCCACAAGCCCTCGCGCACCTTGGCTGGTATAGAAGGGGGGTGGGGGTTCCCATAATCTGGTGAACACCCTTGGCCGTTACGAACATAGGGCTCCTCGTCGCAGACCGAGTTACCGGTCGCCCAAAGATGCATTGGGTAACCTGAAGTGAACCGGGCCTCTTTCCCCTGACTCTATACCCACAGGCCCAGAAATGGGCTTGGTAAGTCCCATACCCAAACATTAGTTCCTTTGCCTCTAGCCTGTGAAGCGGACTGAGCTCAGATGCCTCCCAGGCAGGCGGAAGAGTGTAGCCAGTACTGGGCGCACACACCCCACGGGCTACATATAGAACTGCCTAAGACAACCGCCTGCGACAATCGACATTTGAATTATACTGCCCAGATAAAGCCGCACTAAGCGGCTAGGTGCTGGGCAGCAAACACTGGGCGACTCGCATCTTCTGCTGGTCTGCTGGTAGGCAGTGGAAAGTGAGTTTCCTCCGAGTTAACAAGAGACGATCCAGCAAGACCAGACTACGCACACCAGGCCATGCCAGTATGGTAAAACTCATCTCATATTACGAAGTAAAGTTATGGACTTTATACAAAATATATTGCTTTGTCTAGAAAAAATTGTACACTAGTCCAAGGGTATCTTTCTGATGCTCAAAACTCAAATTATGTAATTCATAGAATCAAAAATATTTATATCTTGTAAAAGTTACGGATTTCAAGTAATCAATAAACAATTGTCAGTTTGGTTAAAATTATATTTTTTAAATTATCAGGCATCCCTAATATAGTTTACCAGACCCATTTGAAGCCTTCCACTGTGCAATGAAAAAATGAAATATTCTTATAAAGACACGACACATAATGGTAGCAGAGCGTGGTTTCAAACAACGGACCTCTGGGTTATGGGCCCAGCACGCTTCCACTGCGCAAAGAAAACAACACAACTAATGTATACAAAAATAACAAAAAGAGTGCAAAGCATGTATGTAGTACTACATACGTAGTGGAACACGTAGAGAGTAGAATAAAACAAACAAAAAATATCATAAATCAGGCAAAACTTGTATTTAATTTACTTTAAACATAACAAAATTACTTCGCCAAGATGTAAGTATAGATTCAAGGAGGGCTTTGTCCTATATCGTACGGCATTCTTTTGTATTCTCGTTCCAGCACACTCCAGAGAAGTACAAAAGAACAGTTCCCTTTCACCACTGTCAGAAAAGAAGTAGACATAAAATATTTCCTTTTGCTCAAAGGAAGCAGTAAGCCTCTGAGACTTGCCCTGTCCTCATGGTTTCTTTAGAGTTTCTGTTACAAAGATACCCACGAGATACTTGATTTTTGGAACACTTGAGACGTTCAGTAATAAGATTACCCAGAAGTATTAGTTCTTGATATTTCTATTTATATGTATAGATGTTTGTCTTGATACATGTTAACTTCTAAACATACGCCTAAATTTTCTCACATTTTCTTACTGAGAAAACTAATCAAATGCAGTTGGTTTACAAAATCAGGCATAATTGGAAAATAGAACGAATCACCTCCTTAGTATACCTGTGTCTCTCTTTATCTCTCTAAAATGTTACGCCGAATAGCTTTTGGTCAAGAACTACAGAAAGAATCTAATTCTCGGGAATCAAAATAGTGGACAAAATATATATCATCCGATTATACTTCTAATGAGCCCAACATTTATAACGCCATATTTGTTTATAATATGATAGCAACTTTTCCTAGAATTTTTAAAGGGAGTAAGTGGAGCAACATTTTAAATCTTGATTTTGAGTACTTTAAATTCCTCAATGACTATTTAGATACTTAATCAGATCATTACTTTTAAAGTTTATTATGGAAACCACCATTCAAACATTGTTATTTTGAAACATTCATTTTATAAATTTAAAAAAAAAAGTTACTTCCACACAGACGAATTTGTTTTTTCATGAACAAATGTAGTTTAAGAAATTGAGGCGGTCCTTGCCCGTTAAGTACCTCGTTGAGCCCTCCCGGCATTCAACACCTCATATGATAAGATATGTGTTGGGTGAGGACTACGGATGGGAGGTTTCCAACAGATCGTGGTTTTTCTCAGGGTAGATCTGCATGAATTCTCTCATTTGAGTTTCAGGAAGTGGGTGCGTCCTGACAGTGTGTGGGTATTATCACACAGAAGACACCACGACCGTTGAATGTCAAGTTTATTGATACAAGTAGTCCTCTCCACTCGTCACTGTTGTCTTGATGTTATTTGCACATTAGGCGCGAGATTTGAGATTTGCATGACACGACGGCTAGTCTGAATCACGGTCGCGAGTGAACGTCGAGAGCATTACTTCGCACAACATAGTATTTCCGGAGGATTATTAAAAAAAACGGAGTTTAGTGAAATCCTAAGGATGTTGTAATGTATGCAGTTTCTCTCACTCGCTAACACAGGGTGTTCGATAACCACCTAATGTGTGTTACTCCGTCCATTCGCGAACACGGACTTTGATGAACTTTCCGTACTTGTCGCCCCCTTCACTCGCCGAAACAGAGTGTTTTTTCTAGCAAACATCGGACGTCACCATTGCACAAATTTCACCTTCATTTCGCCGAATTTTGGACACTTTGGGGGTCATGTGACCAGTTGCTTGTTCCTTATAGGTTGTGTTTCATTCCTACTCTTAAATTTAATAGTAATTTATAGTGTCTGAGGCATGTATTTCACGCAAAATTCACCTTCCCACAGTCCAGTCCATGCATAAACATGTATGAAAAATGTGTATCTTAAATCCCGATGTTTATTCTCTCATCACGTATCATGTGCAGACGAAACATGGGCTGGCGACGAGGGTCTAGCCTTGACAATGCCACCTTTGTGGGCTAGAAACACAAAGAAAATACCTGTGAGGGAAAGTGTTCATGTTCCTAGTTCTCATGACACGCTTTCAATAATATATATATATATATATATATATATATATATATATATATATATATATATATCGGGATTGCCTGTTTAGTTTCTGCACTTGTATATTTAATCATTATCCTCTATATTTGTTATAACTTTGTTTAATTCATACTTTGGTGTCTATCCGCCCTTAATTATGCATTTAATAAGACTTTCGCGGTTATTATGACAATGTTATGCCTAACAGCGACGGTATCAAAATAGGAAATTGGGATAAGCTGAACAAAATATTGTTGACCAATACTTTGAATTCTATTAGATTTTTTGAATCAGATTAAACTTGTTACGTACTAGATAGCTTTACGTTATACCAACAGTTCCAAGTTACATAAACAAAATTACCCAAACCCTATGATAATAATCTGCAACTCGAGTTTTCATATTATGAGTTCTCCATGCACCCCACTCCCTCTCTCTCTCTCTCTCTCTCTCTCTCTCTCTCTCTCTCTCTCTCTCTCTCTCTCTCTCTCCTCTCTCTCTCTCTCTCTCTCCTCTCTCTCTCTCTCTCTCTCTCTCTCTCTCTCTCTCTCTCTCTCTCTCTCTCTCTCTCTCTCTCTCTCTCTCTCTCTCTCTCTCTCTCTCTCTCTCTCTCTCTCTCTCTCTCTCTCTCTCTCTCTCTCTCTCTCTCTCTCTCTCTCTCTCTCTCTCTCTCTCTCTCTCTCTCTCTCTCTCTCTCTCTCAGTCTCTAATTTAATGTCTTCGAACGTAAATGATTTCGGACGATGAATGAAATATATCAAATTATGCACAAATTTGTCCAAAGGCAATACATATAGCTTAGTTAGCTGACATTCATTATAGGGATAAGGGAAAATCCCGGGAAAGGATATTATCCAGTTAAGACACCGTGACCGATTCGAACTCGAGACCTCAGGAATTCTCACTCATTCAAATTTTTACTAAAACTTACATAGACTATCAAAATAAAATAAATACCGAAACATCTTAATATTAAACAAATTTGTGACCTAAAAGCAAATTAAACTACTGCCTAATCATGTGGACAATGTGTTTGGCTATAGAATGCGCAAGAAAAAATGTTAATAGGTTTATTTATCAAATGTCAAACAAGTCAATCAGGCACGCATATTTTAGTAATAATAATATATTATTAATCATATATAATTTACGTTTTCATTTTTTTGTTCCTTTAACTGCAGTGATCATATCGGGAAGGATGAAGAATCATCTTGGATGGAGGAAAATCCCCAACCCCAACCGGGAATCAAACCCGGGACCCCTAGCACGGCAGGCAAGTGCTCTTGCGACTGAGTTACAGGTCCAGCCCCTTTATCTATTGGATATGCAATGCCAATGAAATTTCAACCACATAACCAGTATTTTAAGAGGTTTCATTATCGCTTATGACTTACCGTATTCTCTTTTCACATTTTAAACTATTTCTAGAAATTTATATTGGATTAACATAAATTAGAATGAATAACAGACGTTATAACAATAGTTCGTACCAGAGTGAATTGAAGTCACGTGAATGCAAATTTCAATTTTATGTCTAAGTTTTATAATTCACAGTTTATAATAGCATAATGTTGTCTTTGAAATAACATAGTTTCACAATCTACAACTTTCTGATTAAATTACAATTCCCGTAGTGAAGAAGACCTTTGTTTGAGGGATGTTGATTATGTGATTACAATTTTCTCGGACGTCCAAAAGCGCTTATTTTCTGATGTGATAGGAGCCCCAAGGATACGGTGCGCTTACAAATTTTTAATTAAATGCCAACATTTACTCGAAGCCCTAAAGGCTACTCAACATGAAGCTGGTGCAGAAAAAAGGGGCTTTTAAGGCAGTCGTATTATTATAAATCCACAAAGGTAGCATATGAACTTTGTAATCAGCACAAGCATTACCGATGTTTCCAGTAAATGGTGTCCTTAGCATAGTACTAATGCTAACTTTTAAGTTGACATATCTACATAAATCAAACTTGTTAAGAAAAATATAAGTAATCTAAATCGCAGCTATTAACGAACAAATTTACCGCCATTAATAAAACAAAACATACTGCACGATTCACCACAGGCAAATATATTTAATTCACAGATGTGAAATAGAGAAACATTGGATGTTTATGTGTTTGGGAATTGATGAGAGGACTCCCTGGTTAACTTTATCTAGCGACAGTGAGTAACACCAAGGTAGCAGAACTAAAAGAGGATTTTGTCCAAATTTTGGATAAAGTACTCAGTCCTCAAAGCAAAGGTAGTTTGTTGGTGGTAGATTCGCTTACCAGAAAAATATTCAGTGTGTGCCTTCTTTCTGTTCCACAAAATTCGTTTTATCGTTTTTAGTACTTCGTTTCATGGCAATGCTAATTAAAGTTATACCCCGCTGAGTTTCCGAAAACTAATCCAGACTGTGTCTATTAAATAGCCTAGGCTGCTAGCTTCCGTTGTTATGTAGTTTTTATGTAATTTTCTTTTTCTGTTTTCTAATCTCCATGTATAATACCTCAGTATTGTGATGTACATTGCTATCTCTTAAATAAGTGATATTTTACCTGTAAGTGCGGCAATTAAAATGTATGAATTGGTAAGCGTACCAGCACTTAGCATCAATATAAGAAAAGTTTAGCTAAAAGATATTTGAAAAAAAAAAAGACTCCAAAACGGAGTGTATAATCTCCCAAATATCTACCTTCCACCTGATCCCAGTAACCTTTCATTCGCGAATGCATACCAGAGGCGTACCAGAGAATACGCTAGGGAATTTTAAGCACAGAGACTGTAGAGGAAAAGCTTTTGTATGTAGATGAATAGTGCAGCAAACTCGATCACCAGAAATTCAGTTGTAAGCTTAGGAAGGCCAATTGAAAGCATGCCCGGAAAAACGGGTTAACTCACATATTTTAAAAATGGAGAAAAATAGTGTTTTCTAAATGAGAGTGAAAGAAATTGCTAGCTTTATTTTATTTCATTTTTTTGAATATGAATCTCAAGAATACAGTATATTTTATCAGTATTATCCTTAATAGACCCCAAAACATGACATATTAAAAATACAATAAGAAAAATAAAGAGTTAGCAAACCTTTGTCACCATATATTCAAGTTTTATTATTAATAACATTTTACATACATTTTAGGAAAAATAATAATTAAATATGTATTTTGGCATTTTAATCATGGATTTATACTTTGAATTATTACAATTTTCATTATGTATATCATTTTGGAAAATAGGTACAATCCTAGCTGTAGTCAGGCTGACCAAAAGTTTCTTCATCAGCAAGATTCTGAGAAGCTGTGGTCTCAGATTTAAGAGTTTTATACCACGCATAATAAATTGGTGGGATATCATTCATTAGATACTGTAAGTCCTTTAATTTCGCATAGGTCTTGGAGCATTCTATTTTTGCGGAAATGTCACATAAGTAAGCGATGGTTTGCCAGATATTTTCCTCCTAATCTCCAAAGTGTCATAAATCTCAATACCACCTTAACGTATTTAAAATATGACTTAAAGTGGTGGTCTTTAAATACTTTCATGCAAGTTACCTTGCACAAGGGTACCTTTTGCCCACATTCTGAAACCGTTCTTTTCTTTACTTAATCGAGATGAGGCTTTACACAGATGAGCATGTTAGCTGTCACTATGGCAACATGAAAAAGGATTCTTTACTCTAGTATTTTCACTAGTTCCATCCACTGATACTGAAAAGGAACATCCTCTCTATAAGGCCGAAGTCAAGGTCACAAGGCAAAAATGTATGAACGACAACTAGATGGTAGGCACAGAGTATGAACAGGTTAGCCCATGTTTGACATTATATGAATAGCATATCACGAAACGCAGGAACTTCACCTATCTCCATTTAGCGTAATATGATTGTTGGAAGACGGACCAACACAAAAATGATAGCTCTCTGCCCCAACAACAGAGAACAGCACTTATCGCAAACTATTTTATTTTGAGGGTTAGTCCGTTTTTTCCGTTTCCGTTTTATTCAATTTCAGTAACATTTTATTTTAGTAGAGGAAGTACAAAAAGGTTTACTTAAAGTTAAACAGTAAAGCACTGCTATAAAATTGTTAAAGTGTCATATATTCTGGTGATTAGATTCCTATATAAAATACAATAACAAGCTTTTTCACAGTTCATCTATATCAAAATCATAATATTAGCCTATGTTTATTCAGAAATGAAAATATATGAAATATATTCAGAAATGAAAATACCTTCAGCGTAACTCATATTGGACAATGAATGAAATGGATAAAATGATGCTCAAATGAGATTAGAATCACCCGAACCTTTTTAGGACAAGGGAAATCCCCAAAATTAACCTAACAGATAACTACCCTAATAGAAATTCAAATTCTGGATGTAAGGCAGACATGCTACCCTTACACCATAAAGCGGTTAAGTTCACTCTTACAGTGCCCACATTCGCCAGTCACCATAACAAAAGTGATGAGTGGTTTATGATTTTTACAAAAGTTGTAAAAATGGCAAAAACTACTTTCAAAAGGGTTTCACAAAATAGACATCTGCAGATCTTTTTGCCTATTGCAAGAACGATGCAAGATTCTGAAGCAGAGACGCCAATTTGTAAAACACTGTGCCATCATCAAGTTTCATCTATATCACCGCGTGTTGCAAGGTGATCGGACTTCAGGGTGACGCATGCTTCCAGAATAGAAGCTCCTTTGGCACCAGGAAAACCGCAGAGCAAAACAGAACTGATAGGCTAATCCTCCAGAAAATTTAATTAGCACCACATATCAGATCCTAACTTCCACGCTAATCTGATAAATTCAATGTCAAACGTTAACAAGTTGAACACTTAAGGAATATTATCATTCCCGCCAATTCGTGAATGCTGCTTTGAAATTATGAGCTTCACAACATTTGAGTTTCCTTCAAATACTTTTTACAGCTTTCCGAATTCTAGCAGCAACTTACAAAAAGACTGTCATTGAAGAATCGAGTTTAAAAATGTAAATGCTTTAGCAGTGCATCTGTTATACACTCTTTTTGAGTTCAGGTACAAGCTGTGGATTTGTGTGTTTCTTTACTTAATATATTATTTACTTCACTAAGTTATAAGTTGTGTTATAAATGAACTTAAAATATCTGTGTAGAATATTATAATAGTTAATAAGAGATTAGAGCCTTCGTTCAGTAACCTGTGACACGTTTCGAAAATCTATAACAGAAATGAAATGTGTAGTGTTTAACGCCCACTTTTGCTACATACGGCACCGCAGGCATGACACTGATGGTACATGAGATGAAGATGGAACACCGGTGGAATGAGATGACGGGGGAAACCGGAGATCCCGGAGAGAACCTGCCCTAGCGCTGTGTTGTCCACCACAAATCTCACTTTGCGGTCGCCTGGGATCGAAATCGGGCCGCCTTGGTGAGAGCCAAGCGGTCCAACCACTGAGCCACGGCGCGGCCATCTATAACGGGCTTCCCCACACTTGGTACTATTGTCATCATCCCCTTCTATATTATTTATACCTTCCTTTGATGAAAACACAAAGTGTAATAACTTACCTTCAAAGAACTGATTCAGTTTTCGACATAATAAATATAAGTAATCTAAATTAATGATTTATAAGTCCAAATACAAATATTGTATCGTATCCAGTATGTAATTTGTCTCAAATAATAGAGACGATGCCATATATAACAAATTCTCCAGTGTAAGATTTTGTCACGATAAGTGTTCGACTATTTGTGTATAAAGCATAGTTTATTAGTGATCAATCTGCAGCCGGAATTAAAGTATATCTTCTGGAGTTGCTGAAATTTACATTAGGATCTCCAGTTTTAAATACATGTTACGGTAGTGCTGTTTCTGCTATTTGTAAAATAAAAACGTAAATATTCCTGCATATTCTACATTTTCTTACCTATTTTGCTTACTAATTCTACAATACTGCTATTCCTACGGCTTACTAAGCGTCCTTTTAAAGCTCCTATATTTTCCTACACTTTAAACTTCACAGCTTTTGCTCAGGTAGAAGATTGAAGCGGGAAAGAAACGCCTTGAATCTAGCACAAAGTAACAGCGCAAATGCCTTCCATATTTTTCCTCTTTAGTTAGCGTAATCTAACAAATGGCCATGTAGGGTTTTTCAGAGCGCACTTAACTACGGATACCAGGTGGTGGAGAAGTTCCGACGCCTTCGTATATTGTGCGGGCCGTAAATTTAGGTTAGCAGCAAACAAGCGAGTCTTCTGGTCTCCCCTGTTTATAGAATGCAGTCTCTTTCACTCCCACGCACGGCGCTTTATCTATGAACAAGGCAGCCGCTAACTTAAAGAGTTTTTAAACACTGTCGTCTAGGAGACAAACTTTTGTAAAGTAACTAGAAATGGATCAGAGCCATCTGGCAACTGTTTATCAAATGAGCAGGGGTATCCAAAAGCAGACGTTTTATAGACTTTCGCTTCCCAATAGATGGCTGCCGTTTTGAGTAAGCTCTGTGTACTTTCTCATTATGTAAAATCTTCGAAACAAATGATTGTACTGACTTTTTCTAGAGATAGATTTACACGGACGTTTAGGATTTTAAGCGTGAGGTTTAATTTCATGCAGAATATAGTGCATATTTTAAACCTTTATATGACTTCTAGCAGTCATCTTCTAATCAATTTTGAAGCAGCTATTTTAGATATTTCTTGTTTTATAATAAATAAACAGTTAAAGGAATTGTAATGTTTAATGATCAGTCGGTAGAGCACCTACCTGCCGTGCTAGGGGTTCCGGGTTCGATTACCGGCATTGGAGATGGGGATTTTTCTCCGACCAAGATAATTCATCTTCCACAGAGTCTGGAATTATGAATGAGAATTCAAATGTGTGCGTAATCTAATCATGAAAACCCAAGGAATACGAGTTAACACCTTTGGTATCTTCCAAAGGAGAACGGCCGCCGACATGAGATAAAAAAGATGTTTAATGAAATGGGAAAAATGTAAGGTAGGTAATGGTGTAACCATGACAACCTGATAGGAGAAGAAGTTATTAAATATTTAAAATATATTTACTTCTGCTTAAGAACGTCGTAGGATAAAGATGTCTCTCTGTGTCTCTCCAAGTTTGTGCAGAATTACTTTTGAGTGTGCATGTAAGATGCACAAATAGCGTGTGTGTAAGAAAGTTATAGCTGGAAATTAATGGTTCTTTCACACTAGCCGTGTGTAGGACACACTATTAAACGGTAGAGCCAGACTGAAAAATTCAATGCCATAGCCGGGAATTGAAGCACGGATATTCTGGTTGCCGTGCAGCCGCTCTAACCCTTGAGCTACTATGGCCAACGGGCCGACATGACAGTAAGTTCTCCAACTGACTCGTATTTTTCCCGGTAAACCACTAGGAATTCTCATAAACACATGAGACTACCTCAATGGCGACCTACTATGCTGTAAGTACTTTAAGGCCCGGGCTTTATAGTTCGGACTACTGTTGGGTATAATTAATGGAAATTAATGTTTCTTGTTGCAGACCTACTGCAACTACGAGATCACCAACGACCCTCATTGCCCGCCTCGCTAGCGTAGATGGTAGCGTGTCTGCCTAACGTTCAAGAGGTCCCGAGTTCGAATCTCGGTCATGGTGAGTTACCTGGATAGGGGTTTTCCGGGGTTTTCCCTTATCCTGATAGACGAATGTCGGGTAACTCTAAGCTCTATGGACCCTGGGCTCATTTGAGCATCATTTCAACCATTACATTCATCGTCCGATATGACTTATCGTTGGAGAACGAAAATTACAAAAAAAAGGAAAAAACTCATTATCTTGAGTGTTTTGTTTTCCTTGGTTGCTACACCAATCTCACACACATACCTTATTTCATTCATGCCCTCTCATTTAATCTGATTCATCCTTTCGGCCAGACAGAAGGTGGCATGCAGCATTTGTGGTGTGTATACGAGGAGAACTCAGGGAAATGGCTAAAAGGCATGTGAGAGTATCGCATTCGTTAGGTACCAGGTTTGATTGCCGTCGTACCCATCACTATTATCGCAAGATTTCTCCGGGTCGCTAAGTAAAGGTGAATTGATTATAACAAATTTACTATCTATAATCTCCGCCCTATTATTTACTTTTCATAGGTTTAAGGTTGTAACAGATGACGGCGTTTGGTGTGTTGCGACAAGAAGAGAGGTTGTGCGCCTTAAGAACATTTTTCCCTGACGTTTCATTTGTGTGCTTTTTCCTGAGAGCGAATCTCGGGACACCGCGATCAGGCTAGCCTCATCTGGAGGTAGTTCATCTGGAAACGTTCTTGCTAGCTCACTGGTCCTAATTCCTAAGGTCAGTATCACCATCTCACCATCTTAATGTGCTATGCATCAGTTACTGGAAGCCCCTACACTGCTTCTACTATGAGCAGAAACAATCAGTTACGATCTCTTTGTAACATTCACGATGACTGTGACATTCACAATCAGGAAAGGTTATAACTTTTTGGTTCATCTCTTCCTTGAGAATTTGACCTATGTATAATGCATTTTAAAGTTTTGCGTACAACCATTTATCCAGTCGAATACTAATTATTTGGAGCTCTAATAATATACATTTCAAAATTTACTATAAGAAAGATCACCCTTTATGTGTTTGCTTCTCCCTTTAACATAGTTCATGAAAAATATCTAAACCCCTAGCGATGTATTCCAGATTTAGCTCGGTAATTGTCTGATACTATTATCTGACAGACAAACAGAATCTAGCAAGTAGTAAGTAGCTATTTTCAGATATAGCTGTCGACTGAGAGAATAACTGTACAGCTATATACAAGTACATTTGCAGACTCAGTACTGCTGTAATTTCAAATATTGGTGAAATTTGAAAAAAACATACATACATTCGTCCTCATAGCACGTACACCATTAAAGTAAATGGGAGCCCTCAATATTCTATAACAGATTTAGCGAAAGATTAAAAAAAATATAAACATATAAAATACAACAAACGACTCTTAATATAAGTAACTCTGATATGGGGAGAATATTTAGAATGGAGGATCGGCCCACACTTGCCTTTAAGGTGAAGAAGTACATGATAACTTTTATTAAGAATCGTTTTTTGTACTTTATATGTTTATATTTTCTTAATCTTTCGCTAAATCTATTTTTGAATATTGAGGGCTCTAATTTACTTATATGGTGTACGTGCTATAGGGACGTTTCTTCATTTTCTTGCGTCATTCATTCCA
The DNA here is from genome assembly GCA_030765055.1 of Mantis religiosa. Lineage (NCBI taxonomy): Eukaryota > Metazoa > Arthropoda > Insecta > Mantodea > Mantidae > Mantis > Mantis religiosa. Next base: position 164,178,687 of record CM060952.1, read on the forward strand.
TCAGTTCTATAACCACCTTTCTTTTTTATCACTGTGGCCGACTTTATAATTATCATGTACTAGGGCACCTTCAGAGCAATTGTGGGCCGATCCTTCATTCTAAATATACTTCCCAATCCAGAGTTTCTGCAGTTCTCACAGGCATCTGCTAAGAGGTACCCACTTGTAGCTCCCAGGGGATGTAGCCCCATAGTACGAGAAGGGTAGAAGACACCTCGAAAGGAATGGCATGTTTTACATTAATCAATATGAATCGCCTTGTCAAATTGACGTAATAGTACTATAATTCCTGTAAGCATTTCCAAGTATCAAGTATTACATAGAAATAAATTATGGCGATGCTGGTTTTTAAGTTGTACTACTTTGCAGAAATTAGTGTGCCTCTTGCGACTTAACACAAATAGGATGATTATTCATGTTTTTTTTTCCGATGACTAAAATACTTCGTTTGATGGGTATATCTGCAACGACGTCTCCTTAAACATGCATTTGAACCTTGAACCCTAATGAATAACCTTAACTCTTGTAGAACGTCCTGGATCAGCCTCGTGCAAACTTAGCATTAGTGCTTTTTGATGCCTGGAGTTGACATAGGACGTTCCTGTGGATTATATGTGTGATATTTTGTTGTAACATATACCTGGCCCTTTCGCTACATAAAAAGAGTTTATGTTAGAGCCAGGTATTTAACTTTTGGATGTCCTCATTTAAGTGGAGACAGATCTGATAAACTGACTGCTTAGAAATCCATACTTATACAGAAAGGAACTTATAATATTATTACTACAGCATATCTGCTTATCAGTGCTTAAAAGGACTATTCTGACTGCAAAAAATATGCATAATATTGTACAACGGTTACTTAATGTGAATAGACTAACACATTCCATGTAAATTTGCTTACTGGAAACAAATCCACAACACTTTCTTGATGGTAGTTCACAGATGCAAAACAAATCTTCGATAGTTTTTTAGTACGAAACTGCATTATTTAGTGCGATGCCTCATTCACGAGCAGTTGGAAGATCCGGCGCTTCCAGGCACAGCATAAACCCTTTCCATTTCTTGGATTTTTGTTTTTGTTTTGTTTTGTAATTTACCTCCTCCAACGTCAAGTCACATCCGACGGTGAGTGAAATGGTTGAAATGATGTTCAAATGAGCCCAGAGTCCACATAGCTTATAGTAACCCGACATTCAACTTTTTTGTGTGTTATTTACGTCCTCCAACTATAAGTCATATCGGACGATGAATGGAATGGATGAAATGATGCTCAAATGAGTCCGGGGTCATTCGTCTTTAAGGATAGAGGAAAAACCCGGATAAAACCTTATCCAGGTACTCATCCTGACCGAGATTTGAACTCAGGACCTCTTGAACGTCAGACAGACATGCTACCATCTACGCTACCGTGGCGGTCTTCATTTCTTCGTGCACCTGCCTTTCTTTTCATTCAGAACTGAAATTATTGTCTGCTATCCCAGCCAACTGATTCAAACGTATTATACTATTTAAAATAATACCATTATACTTATATTATACAATGTCTAAAGTAGCAACTGTGCTTTTGAAAGCTGTTTTGTCAAGTGGTGTTATTGTGGACTGCCTCTATCTTCACTTATACGTATTGGATAAACCGAGTTTGATAAAAGGATGCTTTAGCCAAGATTAAGCACATAATAATACTGAGAGGCTATTATTATCAATAAGTTATTTAATTACTATAAAAATTACGTGACCATTCGGCCATTAAGCTCATAAGAGTTTACGTGCTCTAGCTTGAAGAGTTACCAATGCATAAGTTCTCAAAACAAAAGTGTTCCAGTTGATATTATACCTGTTCACGGGAAGGTTTTCGTAGAAGATAACATCAAACTTTTATGATTTTCTCTACAGGAAGTAAATCTTACTTCAGTTCCATTAATAATTTTCCTATTATTAATAAATGCTAACTTACCAACCAGTAAGATTCGGAAAATGCTGACAGCCTACTCACCTGCAACAAAAAGAAATTAATTTTTAAAGAATCTTTAAAGCCTCACGGTTGCATTTTTCTTACCACTAAAAGGAAACAACAGATATTACATGCGTTTGATTTTCAAAATTTCATACCTCCTGATAACCATAGCCATACTAGCCTTATCCTTTGATTTGGTTTCAATTTAAATCCATTAATGCTTCCTAATTTTGCTCCAATTTTATTTATCTTATTTTATATACTAATCCAATGTGCATCCTTTAATAAAGCTACATCCTTAACTCCCACTAAGATATTGTGACTTTGTGGGTTCGTAGAATTAAAAGTCCAATTTTCCGAAATTCTAAATGTTCTTTATTTGCGTAGAAATACACTCCATAGCAGCAGAATTACAGCACATATCACAATTTACAGCACCAAGGTCGATGACGATAACAAACAGCTCTCATTACAAAACCAACACAGCTGACTCTCGTTTTACAACAACATTCTTGTTACACATTGCAACTCCTCACTGTTTTACAATTCATTCTTGGCGAGTCCGTCGCCCTCTTAAATACCTCATTGATAAATTCGAGACACTTCCAGAAGAATAAAGAAACCGAGTATTCTGTCACATTCCAGAAGCGTAACTTAATCTATGCCGGCAAGTCATTTATCTCAGCTATTTTCATTTGCCGGCCCTTTGTGTACACTAGCCGCGCTATCGTTAACTGCTTATGCAAGCCCTTTATTATCGTGAAACATTATCCACCGTTTGTTATCTATTTGCGCCGAAATTTTTATATCCGTTGCCGTGACAATGTTATCAGAGGCCGTATGTTAACCTATTTTTGTTTTTGATCCCTCATATAACAAACTTACAAAACGCGATACCCACATAAGTGGTTAAGGTATAATGTTATAAAATATTTACATGCTGTAACCGAACGGGATCGCTCAGGCGGTCCGCATTTGGGAGGTCCGGGTTCGATTCCTGTTGCCGACCTACCTGACCCATGGGTTTTTCGGGGTATTTGCGGGTCGTTAGGCGAATGCTGCGTAGGTTAATGTAGGTTTCCTGTCCCTCCATTGCACCTCCATTATCATTTCATATCATCTCTCATCTGGTGGATTCTTTCAGGATAGAAGTACTGGCGGGAGTCTCGACGGTGTATGGTGGGATGATGTGCCCTGAGTGAACACTTTCTCCTCCGGCGGGACGGACTGCCGTCTCCGAACCGGCCTAGTGGGCCAATTCAGGAACACGGCTGGCTGGATGCCATTGCGCAAGCCTACCTGTAATCTTTCTTGCTCCTGGGGGCGGCTTCAGATTTTTGAACCGGCCTCGTGACTGTTTCGGGGCCACAGTAGGTTGAATAGTGATTGTCCTGGACCACCAGGGAGTTTCTATCTAGTAAAGCCTCTATACTGTAGTCAATCCTTGCGATCAGCCGTCCTTTGTCTCCTCTCACCTCTTCCTCCCTCCGGGAGATGTCCCACTTTGAGGCATAGGTACAAAAGACCAGTCTGGTCGATGTGCCGAATCCCCTCCGAACAATTCAATCCAATGCAATCCAAAAACACTGACATAGCCCACCCCGGTAGCGCAGATGGTAGCATGTCTGCCTCACGTTCAGGAGGTCTCCAGTTCGAATCTCGGTCAGGGTGGGTTAGCTGGATAAGACTTTTCTAAGGTTTTCCCTTATCCTTAAAGATGAATGTCGGGTAACTGTAAGCTCCAACGACACTGGGCACATTTAAGCATCATTTCACCCATCCATTCATCGTCCGATGTGACTTAAAAGGTTAAAGGACGTAAATTAAAAAAAAAAGATTAATGGTAAATTTGCATGCTAGTGATGTAAAATATAAACTAGTAGGTAATATTTTGTTAATTGTATTAATAGCTACAAAATATTGAATTTTAGAATAAACAACGAAATATCGTATGGTATTCTCTGGCTTTTTGACGTTTCTAATGAAACTGATTAACTAATTAGGAACATTAAGAGTAAGGGAGCTTTCATATCACATTAATCATCCTTCTGATTAAACTTATATTTCATATAAGAACTAAACACAGGTAAATAAGTAATTCATATTGAACAACGCCAGCAGAAATTTTTGTTTGCTGAGTTTTCCTTCAAGAACATATTTTGTAACTGCTTTATGCTTCAGATACTTCTAATTTAAATAAAAGCATCAATGCATCTCTTTGCTAATGAATCCGGAAAGTTGAAAGAAAAATGAACTACATCGTTAACATTGACTAATTATTTCTCCTTTGAAAAGAGCAGTCTATGATACAAGTGCTAAGTATGCATTCGTAGAATAGAAAGAAAATTAAGAGGGAAAATAAAATGAAGAAATTCTCAGAATTGCAAGCAAAACATTATTCATATCTGTGTAAAGCAACTGTTCCTTTTTAATTATTTTCACGTAAGTATTTACTTTTAATTACAGCGAAGTACTTTCTAAAGCAAAATTAAAAACATGAATATTACTCATTTTGTTTGTCTTTGTAAAAACGTTGTATGAATGCCAGACTTGCAATTTTATGTGCACAGCTCAGGATCCACAAAGAGGAATGAAAAGAATATAACTCTCTGTTTAGTCATTAGAGGGAAACTAATGAATAAGAACATGAATAAGAACATTACACAATGGAACATTTATTTGTGTGTCAATACTTATAAATCCAATGCATTTAACACGAGTTACTCATTAAAGTAATAGAAATAATTAGAATTTACGGAATTAATGTTTGCTTTTATTACCAACGTCCGTGTGAAAATGTTTATTTTTCTGGTCATTCTGTCTCTGAAATTACTCGTATGCTTGAACATGTTTGTTAAGTTGGTGGAATTTTTAACACGCATTGCCTGAAAAATATTAATTTTTTGTCATAATAAAAAATGATCCCTTGTAATTATTCAAGTATTACCCTACGGGAAAACTTAATTTTGTAATGAAAATACTCTTCATGATGCTTTTCTAAGATTAACATACATTATTAAATCCTTATAGTTTGGTTTAAGTTAATTGGTGGAAATTAACCATTTCTTCACACTAGCCGCACATAGGCTAAGGTTATATATGGATAGAGTCAACATAAAAAATTCAATGCCATCGCCGGGGTTTGAACCACGGATCTCCTGGTTTCCATCCAGCCACTCTAACTCATTGAGCTACCATGGCCAACGTGCCGTCCTGATATTAAATTCTCCAGTTGACTCATATATTCCCGGTAAACCCCTAAAGGCTCTCGTATCCAAGATACACCATTTGTGGCGACTTACTATCGTAAGTACTTAAATCTCAGGTTTCTACATTAACTCTTATTATTTCATTTAATTGGTGTAAATTAATCATTTCTTCACACTAGCCGCACATAGGCTAAGGGTTTTATGGATAGAGTCGATATGACAAATTCAATGCCATGGCCGGGATTTGAACCACGGATCTCCAGTTTTCCGCCCAGTCGCCCTAACCCATTGAGCTACCATGGCTAACGTGCCCTTAGTGGTTTACCGGTAATATATGAGTCAACTGGAGAATTTAATGTCAGGATGGCACGTTGGCCATGGTAACTCAATGGGTTAGAGCGACTGGATGGAAACCAGGAGATCCGTGGTTCAAATCCCAGCCATGGCATTAAATTTTTCATGTTGACTATATCCTTACTGTGTGTGTTTATAAAAAACATTTTGCACCAAATGTTTTATTTTAACTCCTAATTATTGCAGACACATCTGCTTTTTATCCTTACGGATTCTTTTAAAACAAATAATTGATTTGTAGGAACTTAGCACTATTTTAAGGAAACTGTTCAGTCATATTGGCAGGAGTCTTTTATAACCGTTTATCTGCACACTTTACTTTGTGAAGCTATGGTTTTCTATTTTATTTATGTTAACAGAGATCAAAATTTGTAGAAAATGTTTCCTTATTTATTTATATATAGGTATATTAGGACTGAGAGAATACTACATAGGTAAATCGTTAGAAAACTGGTGGCTATAAAATGGATTAGAAAATCCAAACCCTTTGGAGAAAAAATAGGATAATCACATTCTAAACTAGGAAAGTACAGTATTACAAGATTCCGAGTTTTAATAAGTAATATTTAGGGAATAGTTATCTCCACAAAAATCTGTATTTGATAAACTATGAGTTACAACTAGCTTGAACTAAATGTTTTTTTCTTTAACTTACGGTTTACTAGTTATTTCAAATGCACTTAGGCTAAAGAAGCTTCAGGGGCTACTGTCGGAAAATTTGAGATATGCATTGTATTTGTAATGAACATATCTGAAACTTTGCGTATTTTCATGAATGTCCTCAGATCATTTTTAGCAAATCAGTTTTGAAACATCGGAGAGGGTGATTTTCTTGATAATCTTCGTCTCACGATCCTTAAACGTCCAGAACCCTACCTCTGGTCTCACCTGAATAGCATTTTAGAGCAAATAATTTTTGAAACGTTTTTCAACTAACGGTAAATTGGGATGGTTGGGTTAATTGTAAACGTTTGTGTCACATTCTTGAAATTTGGAGAACCTGACTTTCGGTTTCACGTGAACAGAGAGGTAGGCGTGTGAACCTTTCCTAATTTTTTTCGTTTATTCAGATTTATTTTAGTATGAGAAAAATTAGGTTTCAATTTGTTAAAATATTGCATTTCGACTCTATCCAACATATTTCCTTAAAGTACCAAGAGACACAAATAAGGATAACTAGAAAACCTAGACAGAATGGATTTCTAACAACATAAATATGGACAGATTATAATAATATTTATTAAATATATTTATTAATAATAAGGAAGTGTGTTAGTTTAACTCTATATTTCTGTTTTAAAGATAAAGTATGTCAAATAAGAAAGAGCTTCTAATTCAATGTTGACAGTAAATGAAATATCTTTGTATTACACATCAAGGGACTACACTTAGATTTACAAAAACGGTTTCTATTTCCAATGCTAACCAAGTGGTGCAAGCATTTCCGAAAATCTCGTTCTCATATTGATAACAGGACCCATTTAGTAATTTAAGCTCCCAGGAATAAAACATTATCTACGAAGAGAGCGGAACAAATGCGTAACGTCCATACCATCGTGCAATTACATAGAAACATAGTAATTATAGAAACTGTAAAGCCTATATCATTAACTTGTGTCCAGATATTACTTTTAACCTCTCTTTCGTCTTTTACTACTAGCCTGTGCATTAATATTAATATAAACAAGGCTTCGGTTCTATCGTTAACACTAAACCGAATGTATCTCATGGTGAGGCTATGAGGATTGCATACTTGTTAGGGGTTTTACTACGGGAACTTAGTGTCAGTTAACCTCGCTGTTGTGAAGTTACATCACTAGAGAAGAAATCCAAAATTTGAGCTACTACAACGGTTTCAATCTCATTTCATGGTACATGTCAGACTTGAAATTATACGTCTAATAATAACAATCATTGCATCATGATTGGATCTCAAGGCACTTGATATCAAGCAGTGCGCTGCACGTGTTAAATCTGCTGCTAAACATTTTGGCCTTCAACTAACTTAAATTTTAATTGTTGGATGTTGCTCGTAAATTTAAAGTTAAACTAACAGAAATAAAAATAAATACACTTAAATATACATTTTGGTAAGTGTTGGACACAAGGATGAATAATGATGATTACCAAATATGAAAATGAAGTAATAAAAGTACCTGATCAGATCTTTCAGTGCTTTGCAAGTTCATAATTAAATATAAACTTTACATTTAACAGATATCCAACGTATTTATAATCCTAGCTCTAGAATCAAACCTACGGCTACTTCATCGAATAAGAACTAAAGCAAATTTATTAACGTAAACTTTTGCCCACCAAAACTAAGGGGAACTATCAGTTTCCTTACTAATTTGTGGTGCACAAATGATTGTAAATTAAACAATGGTCAATTAAGATAGCTTATCCAAGATCCAGAATTATAACAGACTTCGCATAACATGTGAAAGGGACGATGAAAAGCTGTCAAACATGACCAATCAATTTAATTATATTTAAACGTTATGAAAATTCTCCAAAAGAATAACATGAACTATATCTAGAACTACAGAGTTGCTTCATCAGACAGCTCACTTTTACAACGGTTTTAATAGTTATGTAAGGGACAATTATACGCTACACAAGAACAGAGTTTTTGAGGTCTTCATTGTAATGGTCTACCGGATCAATATTTTGGTAGAAGACATGGCAATGAATAATCAAAACAGGGTCATAATAATTACTGCCATCAGATATTTTAGGTAATAAATTCCTCTCTATAATTTCTCGTTACTGACGATAAATACTTGCTTTTCTTACACAAAATGGTTAGACAGTGTTTCTTCATTGACCAATGAAACTTTGTGGAAGTGAATCTCCTGATCATGGCCTTCTACGGAAGGGAAAGTAAATCCGTTGGTTCGCATCATGGATTTACAGCACGTAAAAAACCTCAGGTCTGATAAAAATGAGTCGCTCCATGGCTGAGTGGTTACACCGCTCGACTTTCATCAAGGCTTCTGGGATACGCTCCAAAGCAACCGCAAAATGAGATTTGTGGTGGACAACATGGCGGGTTTTCTCCGAGATCTCCGGTTCCTCTCGCCATCACATTCCACCGGTGCTCCATCTTCACTTAGTATAAGTGCCACCGACTGCGGTTCCGTATGCAAATGCGGGCGTTAAACACTATATATTTATGATAAAAGTGCCTTTGTCTGTCACACACAATATAGAATAAGATAAGAACCACAGGATTTATAAAGCGTGCATAGTAAAATTTGAATTTCACATTCCAATGTGAATTGAATTATCAGTTTTTAAACTGCCACATTATTTTGGAAACCAGTATTTTAAGGCGTTCAGTCATACCTGAATATATCTAACGAATCATGCTTCAGTGGAAAATTAAACAGTGTCAACTACTGCGATATATAAGAGCCCACAAAATTTCATGAGCTTTGTCTTAGCTATGTTAAAAAATTATATAAAGCGTGTGAAAATTAAGAAATATATGCCTTACTTCTTGGATAATCCTCCACTTGTGCATCGGCCTAAAACAGTGGAAGAATGTGCCAGTACGAGGGGGAACGCAGAAACGTGTTACAAAACCGTCAATTATATGGGCCCTCTGCTTCATGTCGACGCAGCTTAATCTTGAAAAGAAACTCAAAATGTCTTTACAGAGAACACGTGTCTCTTCTGCAGCTATTTACGCTTTCCAAAGGTGAGTCTGACTTGTAAATGAATTCCTAAATTTGAAGTATGAGATGATTGCTGCATCTCGAGATTAGTGGGTGTTGGCGGTGTTAATGAGATATTTCTGTGGATAAAATATTTGTTAGGCACGGTTGAAAATGCAAGCCGAGCAAAGCAGCACCTTGGTCGGTAATGAGGGAAGCAGCCGTATGGATCGATGTCTCGAGTGCGAGGGGCAGTAACTTAAGTACATCTCGACAGTGGTCCATATTCAGGGATGCACATACAGGCCAACACTCCGCTGTCTTTAACCGAGGTACAAAACCTGTTAATTTATTAATATTATTATCAACGGAATAGAACTTTCTTTCAGTATTCCTAAAATCTCTGTATTACTGCGTTTAAGTGTGCACTTCCTTAGCATGCAAATAGAGAGTAAGAAAGTTTCCTGTGGAATGACTGTATTAAAGTAAAACTCTATGTTAAAAACAAATTGAGTTTCTGTCTTTGTAGTGGTCAGCCATTTTTATCAATAAAAAGTTATATATGCGAGCAAAGAAATTATGTCGGTTGCATGGGAACATGCCAATAAATTGCTGAGTAGTTTATGTTAGTAAGAATATTACTCGCAACAGAGCTTCTGCCACATCCGAACACATTATTTTACAATGCTCTAACGTCCATATACTGTTTATCTTATCCCCTCTTTTCTCCCCAATGAGCACCGATTGTCTTAATATTTTAATGTTCCAGTACCAGATGATCGACTTCAAACCAATAAGGGGCAGGCTCACGTTTTCTAGACACACACATGAGACGTATCCATACTCAACCCCTTTCACCGCTCACCCTGGTCTGAATATTGATCACAGGCTAATTATGTGGGTGCTGAATTTGACTTCAGAAATCAAGATATTAGCTTATACAGGGATAGTGTTAAACGCAGATGATAAACCTCTCTCGACATATTTGAAAAACATTATAGGAAACCAAACCCATTGACACGTTTGTGCTGTACCTCACTGACGTCGTGTATTACTATAATTGTTGATACTTTTACAATTTAAGAAGAAAACATAACATTAGCAAAATTAAAATATTAATAGGTGCAAAATCTTAGTAATATATTTACTTCCTAAAGACCAAAAATAAGCAGTGGTGTTCTAGTCCTAAGAATAAGGGCTATGCTACAATGAAGCACAAAATTAATATAATTCTGAGTTGAACTAATGCTCAATGCTCCATATATTCCTAGTGTTTACCTAGAATGTGCTTTGCCAGGACCTTCCTAACATCCGCAGCTAATGTCACCTCTTGAATTTTAATTTGGTGAACTCCTTGGAGGCGATAAGGGCATGTCTGTTGGTATTTTGATGAACTTGAAGTTTGGGTTCTCTTCAAAGGTGGTGTCAAAATTGAACAGTTTTCCTTCATATTTCTTTATGAATATCTTTTCCCACGTGGTTAATGCAGTTGGACCCCGAACACGTTTTAATAAGTGGATTCCTCGTACTATATTTTAATTATCCTTCCAAAAATGTTTAATCCGATATCCAGATTTGTCTATTTCTTTGTTTTTGATGTTCCTAAAATGCTCTTTAAGTCATTCAAACTTCCTTTAGTTTTTCTAATGTAAAAGTTGTCACATCCTTTGTATTTTATTCGCTACACATCTGATTCTTTGTCTGTGGGTTTCTCCTTTGTGTTATGTTATTTCAAATGGTGTTCTACACTGAATTTCTTCTGTGAGCCAAAGTAATGTGTTAACAACATAATTACTACATAGAACTGCACTCAAATGTGTAAAAAAATTAGCTCATATTAATTTCTACACCAGTTTCTATGTGCAATTAATAGAAATCGATTGAATAACGTGATATGCTATAAGCGAAATTATCTCTTGCTACTATTCTGTACATTTTAGAGTTGATATACGAGACCATAGAGTACTGCACCTAAAAGGGTATTTTGTGAATTAGATGTACCCATATCTTCCTGCCGGCTTGTTTTGTTTATTCTTGCGCTTATTTTTATGACAGTATTTCACATTCCGTACAGCAAAAACTTTATATTAATATTATACAAACTATAATTTTCAAACATAATACTTTCTTCTTCAGAAAGTCTCTATTAGGTATGTTGAACATTTTTACTTTATGCCTCCTTATCTAATTTAAAAATGAATGTTAAGTATGTTTGTGTATTTTTAAATCCGGAATGGAAACGACTATATCTGAAAATATCTGGTTTAAATTTTGGTGTGATTAAAACTCCAAGGGGTTCAAATGGAAATTTTGAAATGTTTAGTATTTTCATATCTGCAATGCCTTAAGGTGTTGTGCAAGTATTTGAGACTCTATGTATAACGACGTGCTTTAGTTCCGTGCCACTAAATATGTCCGGATGGTATTCCACTTGTGAGGACGACCCGGATATATGAGCAAGTGCCCACTTAGCATCATGAGAAATTAATGAGCTGCAATAGGTTGCGTGTCCTGGCCTACCAAGGCTAATATTCCGGCTGAGATTGTTGCGTATCTCCACGTATAATGTAAACTACCTGTGAAAAAAAAAGCAGTTAAGTGCGCTTTCTTTCCAAATACCATAACGAGATGTATAACCTGGAATTAAAATTGTAATGATTATTTTGAATTGGCCTACAATAATGTCAAGAGAAATTCCTGATTCTCTTTGCTTTTCCCTTGGACATTCTAAGGCTGCTGATCAATAAAGAGCCTATGGAATGGCCTATTCCTAATGGAATTCTACAAGCCAAAGATTTCTAGTCACGTACGCCCTATCCTGGCCAATCTTAAAAGACCGACTGTACTTATTGGGAAGTTTTTATTTCTCCATTTCTCCGCAATGAAGAGCCTTGGGCTTCTGATGTTATGGCTAGACTTAAATCAGAAAAGTTAACACTTCATTATTTGTCAAATTCAAGTTTCTGACGTAACATAAACCAACACAAGCTCTCGTCACTTCTGCATACGTAAATAAACAAAAGAGTTCGCTTTCAAGTCGCAGTCCTCACTTTCAAATCGAGTCCACGCAGCACAGTGGTGTCGCTGAAGGTTGAACCTCCTCCTCAGAGGAGAGGCCTTCGACATTTAGCCATTTCGGGACTGTGTCCCTTACTGGCATGGTGGTGAGTTTTAATGATATAACGGTGGACACATGATGCTGAATAGGTAATGTAATGTTTTTAATTAGATCTAATGGATTAGAAGTGTAATGGATAACTTTAATATGATTTGTAGGAGCCTATGGTGCGGCTAGCACTAGTCTGGGTCGCTTGAAAGTTTCACCGGTTTCGAGGTCATATTCTCCCAGACCGCGGATTGAAGCTCGAAGGGAGCTTGTCATAAAAACCATGGGATAGGGTGAGGATGTAGTCTGTGATTTTTGGGAAAGAGAGGTCTGCATGGATATAATCATTAGGGATGTACCAATCGGAAGCTGTAGCGGTTTTGAAGGACTTGGAGTTTGTAGAGATGGGATTTTGCTGCAGCTCTCCAGACTGTGCAAGCATAGGTTAGTGCAGGGCGGAGTATTTGCTTATATATGAGGAATTTGTTGTGCAGGCTCATAGTCGATTTCCTATTATACATAGGATACAGCATGGCCATCCTTCTGGACACTTTGTTTGCCACAGTGCAATTACGACTGTATCAACTGGCGAGTCGCGGCTTCCTCTATATTACCTCCGTCACCGCAATAATGGCGCACGAGAATATCTATTATATCCTCCGCAACTATAAATTTTCCAGGTACTAAACGCTATGTTGTCTTAGGTGCTAATTTTGCCGACATACCATAACTTCAATGTAAAATTGCATGATTGAATCAGCCATTATAAATTAAACCTTTGACTGTCAACTATTTACTTTAATACAATAAAGATTTACAGCACGTACAATACTTTCCGCTTATAATATTTTTAAACATTCCAAGGACTAAACACAACTACTTTCTTAACGATCTGCTTTCGTTTATGAACACAAGAGGGCGCCTTATCTCCTGTTTGTTCCTAAAATTCTGCTCTCAAGCTTAAGGAAAACAGTATAATTTTATTTTCCTCAGGCGTTTCGTTTGGTTCTTTTGTTTGCAATTAATATTATTGTATAAATATTTCAATAGTCAAAACATCTTTCAGTCTTCAGTTGTTTACCTAGATGTCTCTGTGCTACATTTCTCTCTTTAAAACATAAAAAAATTAAACATGTTCAATTTTGTATATTCTTCTTTTACTTCTCCTATTAAACAGAAAAGTATCAACAGGAAATCTAACCTATCCAACATATGTAGGTATCATTTGTTTTCTTTCAAGCTATCGCAGCATAAAAATGTCGTATAAGGAGATATAAAATAGCTCCAGACATGGTACACGTTTTCTATTCTTGAAGAATTATTAAGCTCAACCAGTCCCTGTTCCGTTCAATGCATTCCGACAAGTTACATCCATCAGGCTACAAACATAATTTTCATATTGCTACTCATTAATTAATTTTTTTGTGAAAATATTGTAAAAATTACTCGCTATATAAAATGTCCTAGGCGTCAAACAATTTGAGTTTATTACAGACGACTCGATCTTAACTTTTCTTCTAACCATAGAAGAAATGTAAAGTGCTGGGAATTTAGACATATAAAAATCAAATAGTATATGTTCTCTTTAACATTTTTAACAGCAACTTTAGTCTTATTTTCTGGAACGATGCTTATTATAGATGTATCCTTGCATGTTTTTCACTGTAGCTATGCAAAGCACATAGTGTCCACCTTTAAAAACAGTAATGAAGTAACACATTTGGATCAAAACCTTTAGGATTTATAAGCCGGATGAATATTTCATTGTAAAGTAATGGCATCAACTCATACTAATTAGTTTTCGTAAAGTGGCTCTTAACATTTTGTATTAATTTGCAAATCTTGGTCCGAATTAGAACTACATCAAGCAAATAAATGTTGCAATAATGTAAGAGAAAGGTATAATTTGCTAATATTTCACTACAATACACATCCTTCACAACAAGGCGTATGCATTAATTCTGGCTTTAAGTGAAACCTGACTATAGGACAGAAACAAATTTGGAAATATTTGGAATACAAGAAGGGCCAACATTTTAGGCACAATTTCAGGCCTACACATCCATCCTACTGCTGGAGTTGCCTAGGGAGGGCGATTAACCAACCACTCGTCGACTAAGCAACCCAATAGTGTATGCGGGAGTACTCTGTTTATATAAGCAAAGCATTTGTGGCAGAGCCATTAGCCACGAAATACTGATTCACATATAATATATGATATAATATAATATCATGAACTCTTGGAATATGAGAAGACTTCCAGAATTCACCTATGTAGTGGCCATGAGAAAACCCAGTTCAGGGAAAACAATTAGATGCACATAATAAAATATATTAATATGGTCCAAAGTAAGAGAAATACAAAATATTAGAGTAAAGAAGAAAAAAGGAAAACATCGAAAGAGAAGAGAAAAGAAAGTAAATTTAACAGATCTACCCCCGTTTCCTTCCTACCCGCTTTTCTTGCAGATTTTCCTCTAAGTGGTGCATTATTCATTTATTCCCTGGGTTCGACCGGCTTTATTTTACTTCTTTGTCAAATTCCCATCGCTATATTCTCTGGAACAGCTTGTCTACCAGCTACGTTCACTTTTTCAGATGTTTTAATAATTCCTATATCCTCGTTTATCCATTTCTCGCATTGTCTTGTTCTTCTAACCCCTCTTCAACATTTCCAGTTTTCCCACAATTCAATTTCCACAGCTCCGGAAAGAAAATCTACATAATACTGTTGCATTAGTCTAATTCAAGAGATTTCCTCTCGTTCCCAAATTCCTGTCTGCCGCATATTTGAAAAACGTCCGTGCAAAAGCCTTTGCGGACACATCGACGGTATTCAGAAATTATTACGTAAGGTATTTTGTAGCGACGGATTGTCACTGCAGTGGGGGCCACACTTTCACACCTAGTGTGAATTTATATGCTCACTCCTCTCTAGTCAATAGGAATGTGCATGCTTTGGAAGTCATAAATTTTTCTCCTCTCATAAATTTCCAATACGGTCATTGGTACCCAGCCAACTAAGGTAATGTGAATAAAGTGAGCGAGGAGAATCCAGCAATGATATATTTATTGCTTCTGGTAGCGCGGTCATAACCTTGCCCATGCATTATGTAAGTACGTTATGAGAGATGAAGATTCTGTATTTGCAGGTATAAGTTGTAAATATATTTATACCGATACATAATTTCCGGTGTTCCAATATTAGTTATCTCATACCACACTTAAGCAGTTCTTAACTTGAGCGTGAATACTGAAGTTAAGATAAATAATTTGATAAAGCCAAAGTAGAGAGACGAATGAGTGCAATAAATAATTTGCATATGTTAAAATAAATATAAAATGCGTAAAGTAATTTTGGGATTTTTCTGTTTATAATAAGACATTAGCGTAGTTTCAAGCAGAAGTTAAAAGTTGTCAATTGTTTATGGCACTTCATAAAGTACCTGTTTTGCGGAATATATGAGTTACTAAAGCAGCTTGGGGCCACCATCCTGTAAAAGACTTGTTACACGTCGTCGGAAAAAATGGCACTGACTAGTAAGATAATTTGTTTGGCAGTTACTTCAGTTATTCGTTTAAACTTGTTTTCGCTATAGAATATAGAAAATGCAGTACCGTTCAGTTATTCAATTTATACTTTTGAATGAGAAAATGTGCGAAAATACAAAACAAAATTGTATGCTGCTTATGAAAACCCTTCGCCATAGATTATACGAGGGCTGTTCAATAAAGAATGATCATAACTTTTTTACGGTCATAATTTTTCGCACTAAACTTAAATCTTATAATCTTCTGTTAGCTTAATGTGAAACAAACACGCCGTAGTAGTTTCATTGTTTGCACTCCTGTTTCCCACCTGTGAGAACCAGGCAAGTTCAGACATGTCCAGTATCGCCTACCGCTACAATGGAGGTAAGATGCACTTAAAGTTGATGTTAGAGGAAGATCCAGAGATTCCTTCAAACGTAATCACTGCTGATGAAACTTTGCTACATCATTTTGATCCTGAGAGCAAACAGCAAAGCTCAGTGTAGAAATCTCCTTCATCACCAATCCCCGGTAAGGCAAAAGTGGTTGCTTCTGCTGGGAAAGTTATGGTCATCTCATTCTTTGATATTCATGGAATGGTTTATCAGCATGTTGTACCTGCACACACATCAGTAACTGGACAATACTACAGGAATGTCCTGAAAACATTGCAAGTCCATATGAGGCGCAAAAGACTACATTTCCGTAAAGCAGACTGGATGCTGAACCACGACAATGCCACATATTGCTAATGTTGTTGCTGAATATCTTGCAAAAATCAACGTAAAGGGCATCCTTCACCCTCCTTATAGTCCGGATTTAGCCCCATGTACTTTTTTTCTATTCCCTAACTTGATAACTTGTGGGAGGCATTATCTATCATCAGAAGCAGTGTTGAAGGCTGCGGAGGCGATTTTGAAGGATCTCTCAAAAATGGTTTCCAGCATGTCTTTGAAGACTCGCAGAAACGCTGAGACAAGTGCATTGCATTCAGGGGAGATTTATTTTGAGAAGGACCATCAAAATCATGAGGTTTGAGTTGTCAAAAAAAAAAAAAAAAAAAAAAAAAATTGTGATCATTCTTTATTGAACATCCCTTGTACATATAGGTTCAACGACTCCAAATATCGAACTTCTGTTTCTGATGTGGTTACCGACAAAGTCATTGAAACAGTCCACGATGCGATTCTCGCCAAAAACCATAAGTGCATCGACGGGAAAAGCAATTCTTATGTTGCTTAAGTGTGTGTGTATGTGTGTGTGTATGTGTGTGTGTGTGTGGTGTTTAACGCCCGCTTTTACTGCATACGGCACCGCAGGTGGTGACACTGATGATACATGAGATGAAGATGGAGTACCGGTGAAATGAGATGGCGGGGGAACCCGGAGGTCCCGGAGAAAACCCGTCCCAGTGCCGTGTTGTCCATCATAAAGCTCACTTTGTGGTCGCCTGGGATAGAACCCGGGCCTCCTGGGTGAGAATGTTGCATAAGTCGTAGATGAAAAGGTCAGTCTGAGGGTGTCACATTTGCTCACAATGGACAACAGCCGTGTACAGCTTTAAACTTCGAAGTAAGCGAAATCCGAAGAACTTCTTCCTTGAACTTCTACCGTCCATGAGACCAGTTTTATTAATTATACTGCTGAAAACAAACAGCAATGAAGCCATGGGTTCCTTCCGGTGAATCTATACCAAAAATGGTAAATACGACATCAGAAAAGTGATGGCGAAAACATTTTTTGAATGCAAATGATATCATTCTCTTCTTGGAAAAAGGATAACTGAATGCTGGGTAATATTATAACGAGTTATTTATACAATTTGACGGGAAGTTGAAGAACATACGGTTTCATTTGGCCAAGAGGAAAGTGCTCTATCACAATAAATACCAGCCTTCCAGCAGATTTATCCGGCGATGTCGCCGTCACATTCCATGAATTTTGTTATGAATTGCTTGCTGCCCTACCATCCACATTCGTCCGACCTGGCGCTCTGTGATCTGTTATTATTCCTAAACATTAAGAAATGGATAGCAGGAAGAAAATTTCGATCCAATGAGGTTAACGTCGAGACATAGGGGTATTTTGCAGAACTTGAAGGAAGATTGGGAGAACTGTACATCCCTGGAAAGGGACTCCGCTGAGATCTAAATAATTTGGTCTTCATTGGCGTCTTCATTTCTATTGATTCGCAGTCATATATAGGAGCTTTATTAGGGTCGTCATAAAGTAGGCGGGGACTTACCTTGATACAGTTCTTACAGCTCTTACAGTTCTCTATCTTACCGAATGCTGTCATCGATTATCCGCATTCCGAGATCGGGTTAACCCATTCTTTGCCGTTTAACATTTCAGAAGCTAATGTGCTTACAACATACTTTTCATCGTTATTACTGAAACAGTTATTTTAAACTCTAAAGGACATCATACTTCACAAGCTTACATATACGTAACGACGTCAATAGAGCATTTAATGAGAAAGATGCGAATGAAGCTCCAAATGTACACATACTATATTAATTAAAGCCAAATTCATTTGATTTCTGAATTTAAGTATGAACTGTAATTCAAAACAACAATTTTCCCTCTGTGCTATAAGAGTAACATGCTAGCTTCTATTCCCGAGGCCGGGGGTTTAAACCCAGTCGAGGACGATGAACTTCTTCGGACCTAAAAGTGGGAAGTGGAAAGCAAACCTGGTGGTCCTGTCTTTTAAGTTTGTAACACGTAGGAATGTTTAACGCCCGCTTTTACTACATACGGAACCGCAGTGCCTCTGAACGAAGTTAAATGGTCTTTCGCCCAATATGGAATTGAACATCAAGATTCACAGCAGTTAAAGTGCAATCATAAATAAAATCTCAATTTTAACACTTTCTAAAGAAGAGATATAAACTTATATAATTGTTCAAACTTTAGTTTACCATAAGTAATAGCTGCAGCGTATTTATTTTGGACATTTTACGGTTGAACCTACACTCTCTGGTTTTACTGCTCTTTAAGGTATGGTGTAACTGTATTGGCAGCACAGAATTGTACTTCCTCCCCGCCCTTTTCAGTGTTCCGCTGGAGTGAAGATTGCTCGCTGGCGGTAGAATTTTTGGGTATCCCTGTGCAATCTCGACCTAGGTAACACTGAAAGGAAACCAAAATATGGCACCCAATTCAATTAGAAACAATATTGCAGCCTCTCAAAGCATCTAACGCATGCAATAGGGAGAGGAATGCGTATATAATGGTTAAACTCTTCAGAGATTTTCAAACGGCCGATTGGACCATTCAACCGATAAGCTACCTTTACTAGCTTGTCGAATAATAAAAACTCCAATCATGAGAATTCGGAAGCTCTCACGGCCGGAGTCAGAAATAACACAAGTTTCTTCCGGGCTTAGAGGCCGCGGTTTTGAGATCCTGGTCTCAACCTTCGCTATGGAGACTTAGATCACGTCACCGATGATGTCTACCGTGTGGACGAAACGTCGTACATCAAAACTCTAGGACGGTTTCTAAGAAACTTGTGAAGAAATTTGTGTTAATAAGCTCCGATTGTTTACCAGAATAGAATAATTTCCTAATACCTACATTCAAGTACAATTTCAAAGTAATGTACTCATGCAGGTCACTAAGAGCTGAAACTGTTTGGCCTTCTATCTCATTATATTTCTGACGTCTGCTTATGAAATTACCACTTATTTTACTTAATCCTCTTTGAGAAATAAATTTATCTCTTAACGAATATTACCTTTAATTTATCTGTGGTATGTTATTTCGTTTGTTACACAATATCGCTTAATAAACCTCAGAGATAATACTCAGTTTCAGAACATCAAATAATTTGTAATAGCACTAGTGGATCCCTATGAGTCAAATGAACGTTTGATCACCACATCAGTAACTGCAAAATACTACAGGGATGTCATGAAAACATTGCAAGTCGATATCAGGTGCAAAAGACCACATTTCCATGAAGCAGGATGGATGCTGGACCACGATGATGCGCGGCTACAATGTTGCTGCTGAATATATTGCAAAAATCAACGTAAAGTGCATCCCTCACCTTCCCTATAGTTCGCATTTAGCCCCATGTGACCTTTTTCTATTCCCTAACTTGAAGAAACGCTTTTGTGGGAGGCATTATCCATCATCGGTGAAGGCTGCGGAGGCGATTTTGAAGGACCTCTCAAAAATGGTTTCCAGCATGTCTTTGAAGACGACAGAAACACTGGGGCAGGTGCATCGCATTCAGGGGAGACAATGTTGAGAAGTACCATCAAAATTATGAGGATGAGTAAGGGTATGTTGTCAAAAAAAGAAAAAAAAAGTGATCATTCCTTTTTGAACAGACCTCGTACCATGTGTTTAACTTGTTTAGATAAAAATAATTTGCACATTTTCAATTTTATGGTATTTGTAGTTTAAAATCTGTTGGCTGAACCACACTATATATGTAAATTAAAATATTTGTGGTGTTCGTTACTTCAGAAAATCATTATTGCTTTGAATTACTTATCAAATACTTAATACCTTTTCACATAAGAACTAACTTCCTTCTATTACACATGTAAAGAGAATGAAATTTCAAATCTCTCAAATGGCAACCCGTTCTCAAACATGTTGTTAAAAACCCTTAAGCACATTCACTTATCTCTACAATGAAATACCAATAATGTCATATTTGAAAATATTTTCAAGATCGTTTTGCCGTTCAAGCTAAGTGTAAAGATGATTAGCCACAGACGTTTGGGGAGCGCGCATCTCTCCTATCATCGGAATGGTGAATGAATATAGAAATGTTTTTAAACACTAAAATGATACAACAAAATAATTAACGACAAAGCACCGTCAGTACTCAAATCGTTGAAGAAAAGACTTTGTAGTAAATTAAGTACTAGGTCAGGAGATGGCGTGGGTGTAGAAAACCGGTTAAGGCATATACAACGTGACTACTTAAATTGATGTTCAAGCTGTAGAAATTTGTGCTCCTTGAGCCGGCTGATTTCCATTTTAAGGCCGGTTTCCAAGAGGCACTAAACTGGAAACAAGCATTACTATATTAAAGCGTGAAGCCCGAGAATATCTTGAATATATTGTCGCCTAGAAAGTTACAGGAGTTATTTGATTTAAATTGTTTAACTCGTTTAGCATGAAGTAGAAAGAAAGGCAAGCTTTTGTAACTTATTGAAAATAACGTGAATTTAACATGGCCTATTGTTAGAATAGTGCTTAATTGTGCTCTTCCTGTCTGTTCAGCATTTTCCAGCTATAAAGACCGACGAAAGCCTTAAAGAAAATGAAAATATTCAGGCAGTTGGTTCAAAAGCCACCCTATGAATTGAGGATTAGACGTTTATAAAATGAAGTATAAACCTAAAGTTTACAGACTCGAGTTGCTATACAAGTTGCTCATGATTATCCTCCTTATGAAACCCGAAAAGGTCACATAGTTACTTATGTAGCTCATGTAAAAGCTACCTTAAATATGTTCAACAAATCTGCACATTAATCCTTATTTTAGAAGATAAAAGCAATTATGACTATGCTTAGTCCTAGTACTCACACAATGAAGCCGTACGTAACAGTGCAAAAAAATGCAGCAGGTACTCAAAATTTTGATAACAGTAGAGAGCATATGTCTGAAGTTACGTGCTGGTTTAGATGTTATTTATTAACTATAAAGGTTTCAGGCAGTAATATACCCAGGTAAACCTGGAGAAACCTTACCATTCTTGTACACTTCCACAAGATAAAACATTTCGTAGTTTTACTTCTAAACTACCTATAAAAGGTGAAACAGAGTAACGGATGCTTAACAACATGAACCTTAAATAAAGCCTGTATATGTTTTAATGGCATTATTATGAGTGTCATTAATTTTGCTTTTGTTGAAAATATGTTAGCTTTTTAGAAAATGTTTAGAACTTATAGAAAATGTGAAAAATCAGCCCTATGGTGTGTTCTAATAGGATTAGGAGAGAAAGAAAGTGATGAATTGCAAAAGCGTTGGACTCTCCCAAGGTTTCCGGAATTCCATGACCACCTTTATAATAAGTTAAAACAGAACATAAAGGAATTGAAGCACTCAAATTCAGAAGTTGTTAGATCAGTGTCTTTTTTTTCTAGAAATCCTGTTAGACATGATAACCACTCTCGAAACCAGTTCTGTAATAGT
Source organism: Mantis religiosa (assembly GCA_030765055.1). Taxonomy (NCBI): domain Eukaryota; kingdom Metazoa; phylum Arthropoda; class Insecta; order Mantodea; family Mantidae; genus Mantis; species Mantis religiosa. The sequence continues at coordinate 164,200,672 of CM060952.1, forward strand.
GCTAAGAGATTTGCGGATCAGAAGATATTCAATTGAAAACAGTTTCAGAAATAAAAGTTGTTAAGTCAGCCTTTTCGAGTTAGATGTTGTTAAATCATGTAGTTGCCGCACTAGCCGTCTTGTGGTGCAACTACACTGTGCCACCCAAGTTCATTTGTATCAACTTATTGATACATTTTAGATTAGACATTTAGACATTAGACAATCTTCAAGTGCACTTTCAGAAAGTTTATCTGTACTTCCCAGTGCCAGGGCACTTTTGCATGCCAATTGACAGGATTTTTGGCAAATATTGAGAAGAAACGATCAATGAATCAAGTCTTAGTCCCTTCCACATGGGCCAAACTGATCAAAGATTCACTACAGAATAAGCCCATTGATGTTGTCCATCTCAAACGTCTACTGATCGATAACGAGGCACTTGATGGTATTCCAGGTGTTGAAGCTTTTTACTTCAAAGATGACCTCGACCCTGTTCTTGTAAAACTGTTCCTGAATTCACTTTAATCCGGGGTTTGTATTTCCAAAGAGGATGTGCACCAGAGGTTCGTCACACAATGTCTGCCACACTTAATCTTCCCCAGTCCCTTTTGAGGAGAGGAGTGAGGTTGCAAGCCTTATACAAGGCATGTGACAGTGCGAAAACACAGAGAGGCTTCGGAAGATTAAGAAGGCAAAATATTACAATGTTCGTCCACTACTGGAACATGTCACTCTGCCAGAAGGGACCACATTTTATGAAACAAAAACATATAGAAGTGATGTAGAAGATAGTGTAGTAGAGGAGTGATGTTTCGATGACAATATTGTATGTTAATCCATGAAGAGCATACTGGATTAGTCCACAGTAGAGAGTATTGGTGAAAATAAAATAATAGTTTATTCATGGCTACATATTATAATGCTGTATAATGGCAAAGCTCTAACATTAAGAATCAGAAGCTGTTAAGTCAAGTGACTTAACTTTTCATCAATTTCGAATTAAAATTTGTTAAGTCAACAACAAAATATTCTGTCACACTTGCTAAAGTGAGATTAGTGGTGGACAACACGGCGCTGGGGCGGGTCATCTCCGGGATCTCCGGTTTCCCCTACCATCTCATTTCACCGGTGCTCTATCTTCATCTCATGTATCAACAGTGTCACCGCCTGCGGTGCCGTATATAGTAAAAGCGGGCGTTAAACACTACACACATTTACATATGTCAAATCGCGAGAAAAACTTCAACAGTACTGTGTACCTCTAAACACACCCATCACATAAAATTCTTTCATTTGCATTACTATTGTGGTATTTAAAATTATTTTTCAAAACTTCGAGCACTCCGGCACAATTTTGAAAGTGACTTAGCAGCTTCTGCTTCTGACCGCTTGAATAACTAAATATGCATTTGTACATAATTTTATAATAATGGTCAACTTTAAGGGAAGATTTGGGTCATTTATTATATTTAATCTCTATAAGCAGGATACAACAGTCCGGTAACTGCAGCATTCCAGTACTCGGGTACAAAGAAAATCAGTTTAAGGATAGAAAAATACATTATATCCTGACAATGTGTTTGCAGTATTATGAAATACAATTTGTTAACCGAAAAGAATGAGTCGGTATGAAGTGAGAGAAGTGTCATCACAATTTATGATATTCCTACCAACATTTTTCCTGACCTCTCAATAATTGATTTCTACAAACATTTTCGCGTAGCATTTGTTATTTAGTACTTGTACATAGAAATGAATTTGCTTTTTGCTTTATTCCGCTTGAACTGTGTCTTTGACAGCTACGGAAGTAAAATCACTGCTATTAAAGGAGATGTCTTGCTTCACAACAAGCCTAACAAATTCTGCACAAGGGGATAATTTAAGACAAAGGAGTGTATCATTTGCTTCACATGAATATGTAGCATCGCGCGCATGCGCACTTCCACACACACGCGCGTGCACACACACACAGACACACACACACACACGCACGCACACACATTCAAGAGATCCCGAGTTATATCTCAGCCAGGATGATCATCTGGATACGGTATCCCCGGGGCTTTTCCTTATCCTGAAAGATATTGTATATCTCTAAGCTCAAGCTCTATGGGTCCTGGGCTCATTTAAGTATTTCATTAATTTCATTCATCGTTCGATATGACCTACTTTGAAACATGTGAAAAAACGCACACACACTCTCTCTCTCTCTCTCTCTCTCTCTCTCTCTCTCTCTCTCTCTCTCTCTCTCTCTCTCTCTCTCTCTCTCTCTCTCTCTCTCTCTCTCTCTCTCTCTCTCTCTCTCTCTCTCTCTCTCTCTCTCACACACAAACACACACACAGCATGCCGATATATATCAGTAAATTTTAGTTGAATTAAATAGCAGAATAAGCTTTCATAATATTTTATTGATTTTTTTTTTTTAAATTTTCATGTACGAGGGCTGTTCAATAAAGCATGATCATAATTTTTTACGGTCATAATTTTTGCATTAAAATTCAAAATTATTATATTCTGTTAGCTTAATGTAAAAAAAAAAAAAAAACACGCCGTAGTAGTTTTATTGTTGGTGCACCTGGTTCCCGCCTGTGAGAACCAGGCAAGTTCAGAAATGTTCAGTATCACCCACCGCTGCAGTGGAGGTAACATGCACTTAAAGTTGATGGTAGAGGAAGAGCAGGAGTTTCTCTCAAACGTAGTCACTGCTGATGAAACTTGACTACATCATTTTGATCGTGAGAGCAAACAGCAAAGCTCAGTGTGGAAATCTCCTTCATCATCAACCACCAAAAAAGCAAAAGTGGTTGCTTGTGATGGGAAATTTATGGTCATCTCAGTCTTTGATATTCATGGAATGGTTTATCAGTATGTTGTACTTGCACACACATCAGTAACTGGACAGTACTACAGGGATGTCCTGAAAACATTGCAAGTCCATATCAGGCGCAAAAGACCACATTTCCATGAAGCAGGCCTGGATGCTGCTCCACGATAATGCGCGGCCGCATATTACCAATGTTGTTGCAGAATATCTTGCAAAAATCAACGTGAAGTGCATTTCGCACCCTCCATATAGTCCGGATTTAGCCCCATTTGAATGTTATCCATTACCTAAGTTGAAGAAACGCCTTCGTGGGAGACATTATCCATCATCGGAAGCAGTGGTGAAGGCTACAGAGGCGATTTTGAAGGATCTTTCACAAAATGATTTCCAGCTTGTCTTTGAAGACTGGCAGAAACCCTGGGACAAGTGCATTGCATTCAAGGGAGACTATTTTGAGAAGGACCACCAAAATTATGAGGATGAGTAAAGGTACGATGTCAAAAAATACAAAAAAATCGTTATCATTCTTTGTTTAACAGCCCTCGCACAGGAGTCGTTTAATCAGTTAATCACATAATCGACAAATTGATGCAGCATATAATATTTATAGATTTATTTTAAATATATCATGTAGTTAATAAAATGCTCTGTTTCCATTCAATTGTGCCCAAGGCATACCCAGTATACATATTTCATTAAATATTTCACCCATGTTTAAATTAATCGTAATCCTAACCACAGGCCACGCCATAGCTGAGCGGCTAGACAGCTTCGCTCTCACCAAGGGGGCCCGAGTTCAATACCAGGCGACTGCAAAATAACTTTTGTGGTGGAAAACATTGAGCTGGTGCTGGTCTTCTTCGGGTCCTCAGGTTCCCCCCGTCAACATTCCAACAATTGCTCCATCATCTTTCCCATCATTCGTCTCGTCCTCAAATGTATCATCCACTTCCTTCACCTTAACGCCAGCATTGGGCTGCTCAACTATCCTGGTCTCTATCGGATCCAAAGCTCCGATTCCTCAGACCCGTCCTTAAAAGGGAGAGAGCAACAAGAATTCCATAACACCACGATAGTGGTACAACTAGGGAAGCTAAAGAAGAAGGGGGAGTAATCCTAATTATAGCACCTCCACCATATTATATATCATAAACGCAAAACTTAAGCTTTTCATAAAAATTTGGCACTCAATACTGCTCCAGATAGTTATGGGGTTGATATAAATTTTAAAATTCGTTATTTTTATGAATGACATAAATATTACAGCCGTAAACCATTATTAAAGGAACTCGTTTGTTGCTGAGGATATAGCGAATGATGTATACCCCTGCATTAGTTGGAAGGGTTTTCAGCTGCTGTTTTGGCCGAGTTCCAAGCTGGAGCGGTGCCAACCTCCGCCCCTTGTAGACCCAAAAATCGAAGTCAAAGCAAGGGGAGGAAGAATTCAGCAAGCTAGTGGCGGATCTACCAAGAATGCTATTAAATACAACTTAAAACTGAAGCTTCTCATTTAAAGAATATTTAAATTGAAAGGTAAGTGGAATAATGTTGTAGTTACGTAAATATAGTCCAAAAGAGACAGTGGAACCAAGAAAAATTAGCATTCATTAAGCTAGTATGCTTTAAAAATGTGTATATAAATACCTATAATAAAATTATTTCGCCAAAATTAAAACCAGTGCGACAGTTCTTAAGTGCGACAGTCACATTTTTTTTTTTCATTGTCATGTAAATAATTCCTGCGGGGAAAAATAATATCACACTTACGGCGTTAATATCATCCTGGCAGCTGACAAACAAAATATGTCTTTACCCTAGGGCAATTAAATGAAGCAGCCATTTTAACAAACCGGCCTGTAATATTTTACAAACAATGTTCAAAGACATAATCCAATGTAAAGTGTCCATCTCTTAATAGCTAATAGTCTTACGCAAACTAAACAGTAATAAAACACATTCTTGGAAAATTTGTAGAACAATTATATAGACGTGCAACAAGGCTAGTGTAGGGTGTTTTTAGGGTGGTTATCGTGGTCTTGGTGGTGGGGGAAGAAGTGTGCGTTGTTGCATGTTTGTAGGTGTGTCTATTAGTTTAGACAGAAACTGTTTTCTCTACATCACTCCCATAGCTAGCAATTCCACCGGCAGTTCGCAAAATGGCTGTTTATTTTATTATACTTATATAAACAGGTTTGATTCAGCAATGTACCTATACACTTTGTTCTATCCAGGTCACAGTAAGCATAGAAACAATCTAACTCTTTATTAAATATCGCTTGTGAATAATTTACACTTAAGTTATTGATGGGGATAATATTAGTTTAGTAAAGACATGAATAATGGCAGTTAATGATCTCAATATCTTAAAATAAGTGCATAATGTGAAGAACTAAGAGTTACACTTTGTAACTTCCCTATTAAAGAAAAACAATTATTTAGGCTAATAATGGCTAAGGTAAATAGGGATCATGTAATTAAGTTGACAAGAAGCCTATTAGTTGAGTGCTTACTTTAAACTCAAATATGTTTAAAAGTGCATAGGTGAGGAACCTGCTTTAACGACAACTTTAAAATTCAGAATGGTAATTGACTTCTGAAAATTTACTGGAAGTGGGACTTAACAGCGTAATTCCTTCGTGGTTCTACAAACTTTTCATAAGTGAGGTTTGCGAGGCCTGGGGATCAGCGGCTCCAACTACTATTCGCAGATTGCAGCGCGTGTAGTATAGGGCACTACGAATGATCTACTATACTGGGTATAGATTCCCGTCTCATCCTTCACAACTATTCCGGTGTCCCGTATATTGTAGATGTGGTGCGGGAGAGAACCCTCACTATCTACAAGAAACTTGACTCCCATCCCAATCAACTGGCGAACACCCTTAGCCGTTACGACCACAAGGTTCCTCACCGTAGACCTAGTTACCGACTGTCTAAAGACGTTTGGGGGGACCTAGCCTGAAAGGCCACTTTCCCTTCATAGCAGTACCCCCATGCCCAGAAATGGACTTGGTAGAACCCATACCTTCACCATATTTCCTTTTCCTGTAGCCTGTTAAGCGCACTGTGCCCAGATGCTTCACAGGCAGGCGGAAGGGCACAGTCAGCGCTGGGCGTGGACACTCCTCGCGGGCTGTTGTGCCCACAAATGGCTAGATATAACACTGCCCAAAGCAAACCGTCTGAGACAAATAATATTCTTCTATACTGCCAGAGAAAGCCGCACAAAGGGGCTAGGTGCTAGGCAGAAAACACCCCCCCCCCCCCCGTAGAGGTAAACCTGGACGACTTGACTCTTCTGCTGGTGTGCTGGACATCAGAGATCACAAATAGTCAGTAACTCAGTTCAAAGAGATCACCTTTGTTAAGTTTATGTCACCTCGCTTGTACATTCTCACACCACTCACAAATATCCGAGAAAAAATATATGATAGTACACCACTGGAGCAACTGGCAGCAAATTCTTCAAAGAATGAGATACCGGAAACGGAATCAAAAGTAGGCTCATAAATAGAGGCGTCATAATTTCAAATCTACCTCAACATTTACTATTTTCATCTCTTCTAATATATCACCCTACTCTTCAGCTTAAACCGAGAGGAACGCGTTCATTTTCAAATTATGATAATTTGATTGTAGTAGTTATAACCGCAGTAAGAAAAACAGAGTGTTTTTACAGCTTATCCATCTTATTTTTTCAAAGCATGACAGTATGATTTGTGGGCTACTGAAGAATCCTAAGTAGTCAAGGGAAAAACGGAGAGTGGTAAGGGAGTTAGAAGTGTGTAAACAGCAAACACTAGCATAAAGGAAAGAGAGAAGCAATCTTATAAAAAACCCATCTTTCTCCCACAACGCCAAGAAAGATATTTGTCTCGCTGTGTTGACATATATTTATGGACATGAATGCATTTGATGCGGATAAAATATTATCAAAAGTGATGTAGTAATAGCACTGCGTAACCGATATTCAGTTGAAGGTTTGCTTTATAATACTTCCTTTTAATTAGGCCAGTTTAAATTGCGTTTAACAAGGTACTAGAGTCCTTTAAGTTGAAGGGAAGTAACTATATCGTATCTTATTGCATGGTAAGAAATTTATTTCAAATACATTTATTTGTTTATTGCAGCTATAAAATACAAGAACTGCTAAAATAACCATTATAATGCTTTTGATCAAATTTCCCCAAATTATATATAAATGAAAAAGGATGTCTTCAAACGCATTGCAACTGCTCACTTTCTTCTCGGACAGCCAGCCAGGTGAAAAGATGGCCCGCCTCGGTAGCGTAGATGGTAGCATGTCTGCCTCACGTTCAAGAGGTCCCGAGTTCGAATCTCGGTCAGGGTGAGTTACATGGATAAGGTTTTTCCGAATTTTCCCTTATCCTTCAAGATGAATGTCGGGTAACTTTAAGCTCCATGGAACCTGGACTCATTTGAGCATTATTTCACCCAATTCATTCACCGTCCGATATGACTTAACGTTGGAGGAGGTAAAATTACATAAATAAATAAATAAAGGTGAAAAGATGATTAGACATCAACGTTTCGGGAGTGTACATCTGTCCCATCATCAACATATTTATAAAATCTATAGCACAAATGAATTACTGGATATAACACAACGATAAACGAAGATCAACACTATCAAAATTCGCATTACTGAACAAAAGACTGTTTTCACTAAATTAAATAAAACGTCAAGAGATGGCAGGAGTATGGAAAATTGTGTCAAATAAACGTAACTGCTTAACTTGATTATCAAGCTGTATTGATCTTTGCTTCCTAATTCAATGGATTTTCATTTTTAATGCCGGTTTCCAAGAGGAGCTGAACTAAAATACAGCATCATGGTTAATCGTGCTCCTTTCAGAGGAAATCGCCAAATCCTCCTTAATTCTCCGCTTCCAGTAACTGTTGTTCCCATAGAGCAACGTAACGACCTTAGAGCCAATTTTAGGGAGACGACCATCTTGGCAAAATGCAACAGTTACTGTTAGAGCTTAGAGCTGCCCGACATTCGTCTTTCAGGATAAGGGCGAACCCTGGAAAAAGCCTTATCCAGGTGACTGGCCCTAACTGAGATTCGAACTCGGGAACTCTTCAACTCTCTACCATCTACGCTACCGAGGCGGGCACCTAGGAGATCCAATACATCATTAGAAAGAGAGAGCTGGCATCTCAATGTCCTTCCATTTGAAACCATTTTTGTCGATCAGATCAGATGGCCTTCCATATACTGGTTTCATTGTTATAGTTATATGGTTATATGGTTAAGGGAATGCTAAATACAGGCATAGAGCCGATAAACGTTTGAAGAAAACCTTACTTTGCTAGGATATCAGCTGATATGTCAAATGTAAATAAATGCATTATTACGAAACAATAACATTTCAGCATAAATATAAATTTCCGGACATGTATTAGAAGTCCAGGTCACGCTCTATGTGATCCAAGTTCTGTTGCTGAGCTTCAAAGCAAGCGAGAATTGTCGCAACACCATAAATCTCTGTTACGAGGACTTGGTGATTCTACCACAAAGCGGAATTATCTCAGTCCGCGTGAAGCCATAATCTGCAAGTGTAGTAGTGCACTGCACCCAGAGTAGTACAGCAGAAACCACGTAAGCAGATCCTAATGCTTGTTCTGAAGCTATTATCTGTTTCCAATACCTCTCTTTCATATATGCTGAACCGATTCGTAAATCGAAGCACGGATCTTCTAAATATCTGGCAATTACTTTGTAATTTGTTAAATATATTTGCAACAAATAACACAATATTAACTATAGTATGTTTCAAAGACGTTCATATAGATTCTCTCTCTCTCTCTCTCTCTCTCTCTCTCTCTCTCTCTCTCTCTCTCTCTCTCTCTCTCTCTCTCTCTCTCTCTCTCTCTCTCTCTCAACCTTCGCCTGCGCGCGGAAGCCATTATCAAAACAATGCCTGGCGACAATATGTTGAAACTAGTGTAACCAAATTGCAACCAAAGTCATTTGCATACGAAGACTTTGTTCTGCTGAATGATTTTGAAAACAATGTGATTAGTTATTGATGAGAAAGCTGTGTGCAGTATACTGTCCACCACAGGAGACATAGTCTCGAGGCTTGAGACGCAGGGGGTTTGACGAAGGTTCCCACACCCTCCCTGGATAGGTTTATGACACCCCATGTCAGTTCCATTACAGACCATTCAAAAACATTCTGACGGCTTCTACTTTTGTGAATGAATCTTCTAGGTTTTAGTGTACAGAGTGAATAGGGCACATGTTTTTTACGGTATGCTCCTTGTGTAGCAGGTGTTCTCTGCCACACACAAATTCGCTGTCCTTGTCCCACTGTGTAAGGCAGCACACACCTTTGAGGTACCCTCTTTGCGTTGCTGGACAGTACGTGCGAAGCAAATTAAAAGCTGGTGTTTCATTTCATAATTGAAAACTGCCAGTGTTTAGGGTTGAAAGTTCAAGCTAATAAACTACTAGCAGATTTCGATATAGCTATAGGTGCATGACGCTGTTAAGTCAACATAGAGTGATAGAGCTGCACTGCTGCACTACTGTTGCATCTCACAAAGGCATTGGACTGACAAGTATATTGAAGGGAAATTAATACAACTTTGACGTTGGTAAGTAACTGAACCATTGCCTTGTGGCACCATGTCCTAGTGAGGTAGATGGTTGCTTTGCATTTGCTATGCCAGAGAATAAGTCTTATGACGAACGGTTGAATAGCTCAGCGACAAACATTTTATTTTTTATACATCTGAAGAGGCCATATTTGATCCATGAGTGGGCCGAGCCACTCATATGATTAAACCATGTGAGGCACCTCACAAGATACTCTGTGCTTTGTTTTACACCTCTATTGGCATTTTAAAAATAATTATTTACAAAATAAGATTCATATTGAAACTTATTTAAAAATTAATAACATGCACCTGATGGTCAATAAAAGAAGGAAAGTAGAAATAAAATAAAATAAGGTAGTAAATTGCACACAATAATGATTATAAAATGATAATTTTACCCGGACTTTCAGATTTATATTTTGAGGTTTACTGTTTGAAGCTGTTAATAAGTTAAGAAAAATGTTTCCATATATGCTATTGGCAAAATCTGAAAGGATAGCAATTTCAGAATCAGAGATCAGTATGTTTTTATCTTGGATATGCTTATGCATAAAACACGAAATGTTCACGTCAGTATTACTCCCTAAAGTATCGCATAGTTAAAGGCTTTTTTTTTTCTATTTACTATAAAAGTATGCACTTAACACATTTAACGCACATAGATGCAATGCGGCTGACATGTAAAGATGTATTTTTATATCTTGATAGAGAGCGATGCACAGTGGTATCTGGACTAGTCCACTTCAGAACTGTTGTAACTGGTGGGGAGGACAGTTCATTTGTGTATCAGTTGCGAGCAAGTAAACAAGTGCAGAGCTACTAAGTAATACTACAGCTTGTTTTAAAACTTGCACGTCTCCTAATTCTAAGAGAGGTTCTAGAAATATTAGGAAATAAAGTGCTACAGTTAAAAACACGAGAAGTAATGACCAGTGTCTATAGATTTATAAGAAAGGAACAAAGGTCTGGGTTTGCTATGAAAATCTGGGAACGGGTATATGAGGCAACAGTTGTGTCTAAAAGCAGTATAGGAGAGTTAATGAAAGAAAAACCATTGATGCTAGTGCAACAACGTTCTTCTCTATGCCCAGTTGACAAAGATTGAACACGTGCACAAAATCTAATTTGGATTGTTTTAACTCAGAAGTAGTTAGGCGAACTGTAAATAATTTTTAAAACACAGAAATAGAAAGACCAACTCTGAAGAAAGTGCTTATGAAACTTCAAGATGCTATTGACTTTCAATGCAGTGTCAGAACATTAAGAAGATTTCTTTAGAAGCTATGGAAGAAAACCAAATGCGACAGACAAATTTTAAACGAACATAGAACTATACGAGCAAAACGACTTAAGTGTTTATGAAATATTCAGAGATATCGCAGTGAAGTTTATATAGTTTATATGGATGAAACTTATATCAATGCAGCACATACTAGACCAATTGGCTGGAGTGAAACTCGTTACTGGGACTCTGCAGCGATGTCGAAAGGTTGACACTTATCTATCATGCATGCTGGAGGAGAACAGGATTTGTTCCAAACGCCTATGTACTATTTAAGATCCAACAAAATCGTGGAGATTACTGCGATAGTAAGGTTTGTTTGTTTTAAAGTTTGTTTTTAGACTACTTGTGCAGCATACTCCCCTCTCGTAATCTTACGTGATTGTGGCGATAGGTGCACTATCCCCATCACAGTTGTTACTCATCCCTACCTCGCAGGATTTCTGTCAAGATAAAATAATACATCTGTACTGATTGCCCAGGACAAGAAGGCAGGCTAGAGTAATGTTTAGTGTAATCACTTTTTCTGTCCACACGGTTTATATGCTCTCCTTCCGAGTATGACAATGATGGAAGGTTCCTTTAAAATATAAAAGTGTTGTCATATAGCTCACCCATACATAACACCTATCGTTGCATTTACTGCAACAAATATTATATATGGCAACATGGGTGACTCATATGCACTCTCATACACTCATTTCCAAGTAAACAGGAGGAGATAACCAGTTAAATAAGATAAACAGTTCAAGCTCCTCTGCCCTTCATCCCCCTCTAGACTTCTTGTCGTGGGCGCGCAGTACTCTTAGGAAGCAGAGATGAAATGAAGGAGGCTAGAGATTTTAGGCAGAAGGGCAACATAAAGGTGTGGTAGTCCTTAATATCAGGCTTAAAGATCTGTCTGACTGTTGTAATAACTTGTGAGGGTGATGATCCATGCAGCTTTCTTGTGTCCAGGGGGAGTACTCTTTCTTTAGAGCAAGCATCAGCGCCATATATCCCGCGAAATCTTGCTTAGGAAATACAGAAAATTTACCTGAAGAATGAGAAGCAGATGGAGTGTAAGACATATGATAGAAAGGAAATCGTGATAGATAAGAAACCATCTGAATATTCGATCTACTGATCCGGAAAAGCCACAAAAAAGCTAAAGTAAGAGTGGTAATCGTGGAAGACAAACCGGGAATTACCGAAGCGAACCTCACAGGCTATCACGCTGTCATCTCGGGAATAACTTTACGTACAAGTACAGAAGACCACTGACAACATATTGCTAAATAGAATTCCAATTCACAAGTTTAAGCAAATCAAATATGAATTTAGATACATCTCTCATGTGACATGTAAGTGGTACGCGCCAGTACGGCTAATTCTCTGCTATGCCATCCCTATAGAATCTAATTAAACGCACGAATTAAAAAAAGATGGTATACAAATCTAACAACTCCCTGTGTGTAGCATCGTAAGGTATAAACCTCCCCCAAGCATTTTGTGTGCGTAAACTACTGAAGTGGAGCAAAACGAGGTGGAAAACCAAGCCTGTATTTGTGGCTTGCTCGTCAGAATGCATTACACAGTTACACAGTGCAAAAACGTTATCACGGACGTCATTAGCGCACCAATCTGCGTTATAAATAAATATTACGAGGCGCGTACGTGATTGCAGTAATGAGGTTCCCAAAGAGGTTAGCGGACTGTGTATTCCTTTCACATGCACCGCCAGCTATTCATGAAGTGTACACAGTGGATATATGGACATCGCTGGGTATGGGTTTATAACAGTCAAAACACCAGCCACGCTCCACGAGGCATGCGTCTGTTTCGGTGCTAATGATGTGCGTAAATAACCGCTGCTGCGTAGGGAATTTCAACAAAACCTACTTGGATATTACTCCAGTTTCAAAATCTTTACATTTCTAAAATTAAACATCTGAGCCGTTAACCGAACACCTAGTGTTTTAGATTTATAAAATTTAGAAGTATAATCGATTGATGAAGGGCTCTACTTCTTACACATAGGAAACAAGAATCAATTCTTAAAAATAAGTTTTGCATTACTCTGCAGATAATGGAATTTCTTTGTATATAAATTATCCAAAATGTTCGCAAGCAACTAGCTGAATTACGGTTAGCACGTTGGAGAACAATTAGAAATTAAAGAATGGAAATAAAAGATTTTGTAACATCAAATAAAATTGAAGAAAATACCTGGGTGCATTGTCTTACAGATCTCTATAATACAGAAAATGATTATGTGTATATTACAGATAGTAGTGTTCCTAAAGTGATTTTGGAAGTCTCTGAAGAATAAATTATTACAACAATTAAAAAGCTTAAGAATAGAAAATCTCCAGGAGAAGATACTATAAACAACAAAATGATAAAATACGGAGGGTATAGACTCACATCAGAAATAATAAAATTAATTACACAAGTATTCCAAAAAAGTAAAATTCCAGATGATCGGAAGACTAGTATTGTGATTCCTATATTTAAGAAAGGCGATAAGCAGAAACCAGAGAGCTATAGACCAATAAATCTACTTAACACCCTAATGAAAAGTACAACGAAACTAATAAATCAAAAACTATCAAAAATTATTTACCTTCAGGATGAACAACAAGGATTCCGGCTTGGTAGATCTTGTACTGACGCTATTTTTGGATAAAGCAGGTAATAGAAAAAGCTATTGAGTATAATAAACCTGCATTTCTATGTTTTAGAGACCTCGAGAAAGCCTTTGATAGGCTATAACTTAATGACGTTTTAAACATTTTAGAAAAACATGATGTACCGAATGAGTTAATTTTATTGATTAATGACATTTTACTAACAATTTTAATAGAACAAAAGTGGAAGGGAAAATATCTGAGAAGATACCAGTCAGAAGAGGAGTTCGACAAGGAGATTCTCGTAGTCCATTACTATTCAATTTAGTAATGAATGAAATTATAAAAGAGATCAATACAATGGATGTATTGATGTTGTCCTGATGACAAACACTGAAGATAAATTACAGAGACTCCTATATAGATTATATCTTGGATGTAGAAACTATAACATGAAAATATCATTAACAAAAACGAAATCAATGACCATAAGTAAATACCCCTTGAGATGTAAATTGGAACTGGAGACGAAAATATTAGAACAGGTAATGACAATAAGGTACCTGGGTGCTGAGTTAAATAGTTGGGGAGCACTGCAGAATGAAGTTACATATCAAGCGAATAAAGCAGCGAGAATTGCAGGCTGCATAAGTGATATATGGAAAAACAAATATTTATATAAAAAACCAAGACTAGAATCTATAAAGCGGTAATACGCCCAATATCAAAAACGAAACAGATTCTAGAGACAAATGAGATGAACGTCTTAAGAAAAATTATGGAAGAACAAGAAGAGATAAAATAAGAAGTGAAGATATTAGAAAGCAATTAAACATCCAAGCAATAGGTAATTGAGTGGATAGAAGACGAAGCGAATGGAATGACCATGTATCCCGTATGACATCGGACAGAATCGCACGTATAGCAAGAAACTACTTACCAGCAGACGGAAGAAGATCTCCTGGAAGACCATAAAACAGATGGAAAGATTCCTAATTTCTGGAAGGAACAGGCCGCAGACCTATATGATGAGAAGAAGAAGACGTTGGATACACACATAAGTGCTTATTTAAACAGCAGAATTGACGTAAATGTATATAAAAATAGACATGAAACGCTCAGTACTTTTAAAAATTCCTAAATAAGCTAATCCAACCTACGTTGTGGGCTATGAGGAATGAGAAGGGAGGACTACCATGCCTCGTCTATCACGCTGCATAGCTCAAATGGTTTCGTCTGCTTTGTGCGTTGTCATGACTCCCTGTGACGGACATCCTCTGTCTCCTCTCAGCTCACCCTCCTGAGGGTCATAGGTACAATAGACCAAGTATGGATTTCCGTGCCGAATCTCCTCCGAAGTGTAGTCAGTCCAGTTCAATACCTACTGAAGTCCTTTTATACCAGATAAGTGTCCTCCTGAAGGGAAAGTTAAGGAGAAAGAGGCCAGATATTCTGGTTTTTTTAATAGGCTTCTCTGTGGTAGCTTATACAACCTTCACCTACTCACCCTTGAAGGTTTACACGCCCCACTGGCCGGGCTGAGAACTGGAGACCGACCCTCATCGAGAGAGCAAAGGTTCACCAAGATTATCATTTTTCGCTGCCATGCAACAATGAGCATCTTGTGATACTGAAAACCCTGAAGCAACCAAGCTGATGGCAGTAGAGCAAAGTAAAAAGTGAGATGACATGCGCAGGTGATCAGCGAAAACAACCGAAAAAAAATCATCGTGTCAGGAAGTTCGGCAGTAATTTTCGAACTCACGACCTTGAAAATTCGAGCTATACAAACTAACGTTTCTGCACCTCACTTGGTGTTTTAAAATATACCCTTTAGCATACTAAGTAGGCAAATGAATTGAGAATTACTTCATTGAATCTAAATGGAAGGACATCTATATTTACACCAACAGAATGTGCTCATAACAGTGATTATTTAAATTTCAGTAACATTAAATTAAAATTATTTAATTGGATTTGCATTTTCTGTTAGACGGATTAGATACTCAGTCACAACCAAAGATCGGATAACAGATACACTCCCCAACAACGAAGTGTTATTGATAGTTTCGGTAAAGTGTAAAGGATTACAGTATAGGAAGAACACGAAGTAAAATAATATACGATGTGCTTAATCTGTGTTCAGATGTCCCTCCAAAATGTCTCTTTCAGACCTAAGATGCCTAGCACAATAGGCAATAGGCAATAGGCTCTAACTGGAGTCAGAATCATGTCTCCAACTACAAGGTGAAGCGTAATAAAGATAAAGCATTATATACATAGCAATAAAAGTGTAAAAACGCCTATCTTTGCCAAGTATTACGCACACTAACGTTCTTAACGTACTGGTCAGAAATTTACTTATTCCTTATTTGTTCTGTTGACTCCGCTAACATCTAACATAATGCATATCTAATTAAATTCTCCTGCCACTTAATGAGACGACGCATCATTATATGTACTTTTCTTGTAATAATTCACTCTTAAAGACGTTTTAGTTTGTTCTGTAACGTATAAACCTGTAAAAAATTAGCTCCTTTGAAAACACTAGGCAATAATGAAAATGTTTCGGGCCCAAAATATAGTGAATTTACATGTATTTCCATCTGCTGAATTAAAAAAGAACCATAAATGATAGATTAGCTCTCGTTTTGAAGCTGAAGTGACATTTCGTTTTTGAGAGTGAATATTTTAAATTTGGTGGGCATTTTTTGGAAGTTGGCGCATCTGTCAAATAACTTAAGAGAGAAATTTTGGAAATTAAGTGATGAAAATTTAAGGAAGGCATTTTTGTAAAGCACCCTGCATTTGACCAAGTTTTGGAGGGGTAAGAAAAGGAAGCTTGGGAAGCTTCAAGGGTGTCGTTCATGGATTTTTAGGTAACAGAAGAGATGAAAACTACAAGCATTTGGTAACAGTGCTCTTGCAAAAATACCGTAACCTTGGATGCCACATGTCCCTTAAGATCCATTTCCTCCACTCCCACTACCACCTAGTTGTGGAGCTTTTAGTGATGAACATGGGGAGAGACTCCATCAGGACATTTCTGTTATGGAACAAAGATATCAGGGCCGTTGGAATGAAGTAATGCTTGCGGATTACTGTTGGTCTTCGTATAGGGATTCTGCGGAACTACATCACAAGAGGCAAGCTAAAAGACGACGAAGTCAGTAGGCCACTACGTGATTCTCTTTAGACACGACTATTTGCGAAGTATTTTTCCAGCAATTTAGAACTCTTGGCATGTAATTACCAGTTTAAAAATCAAATGTACTTTCATTGTTGTTAGCATGTATGTAATTAAAATGCATCCTTTTATCTCAATCCGTTAATACGTAATACTTCCACCTTGTGTTTATCATAGAAAATAGAGATAATACAAATTTTTCATTGTTTGTTTTTCTCAACCCAAAATTAGTAGGAATTGCATCATGAATTGCTCGAAACATTAATTTTTTTGCCAGTGTAATCAGAAGATTTGGAATAGTGATCAAATGCTTGTCATGGAAGAGTTCGGAGCTGTAGATAATGTTCCACTAGTCTGAAAAGATTGATAAGCTGCGTTTGTAGCTATAATTTGAAGAATAATGCAAATATGCACGTTATTAAAAGAAGTTTCAATCTGTTTGCAACATAGGAGTTCATTCATAGGAGTTCAGTTCTCGCTACTGTACAAAATCAAGACCAACCAAAATGGCAAGTACTTCGTTACCTATAGCTATGAACCCTTGAATACAGGCTGAAAATACCGTCGAAGATAGAGTATTTAGTGTAATTTTGCACGCCAGAAGTTACCGCATATTAGGTATTACTAAAATGTAAGCATGCCTCACTCGAAATGCAGCTGGCTGATTAAATTGTGCAAAAATGACCATAGCAGACTTTTGTAGCTGCTTAAAAGCCGTTTCTACGCATTCCTGATTCGTTGGGATTAAAAATTAATGAAAATGTATGAAACGCTTCGGTCAAAATACTTCCAAATTTGGAGTGCTTGAAAGTGTTACATTCGAAGAAATCTGATACTTAACCTTTATAATATAGTCAGATCCATATAAACCTGAACCATCGGCCATAACTTTTGAACAAATAATAGGACACAGTGCTTCTTTGGGAGAATATAGTACATAATTGGAAGATTACATTACACTATGTACATCTCAGAGAAAATGTTGGAAGTACATACTTCCACAAAAAATACGGCGAGGTTAGGTCAGGGTATCTGGGGAACTACAGGTCATTTGAGATTATTTGGTTATCAAAGAGCCTGGTTTCAAGTTCCATGGTGTCATTAGATGTATGGCACTTTGCTCCTTCTTGCTGTAAATAACCTTCACTCAATTCGATATCTCCGTAAAACTTCAGAGAATATGGCGAGTCGAGTGTTAACATGTATAGATGCTGGTGGAGGAGATATTTTCTCTGACATGTAAATAGTGTGATGTAATCTCCCAACTGAGTATTACCTATATTTTCCCAAAGTTGCACGTGTGTCCTATTATTTGTTCAAAATGTATGAACTATTGAAATGGTTCAGCTTTGTATGGATCGCTCCAATTTGACAGCAATTTTGTACTTAATGATCTGCTTTTCAGTTGTTATTTAAAATAATCTGCATTGTCCAATTTCTACTTTGCGAGATTATCAGGCTCTCCTTATAACGTAACAATAAAAGTCTGCATTAATATTTTCAGGTCCGACTTTAAATTAATGTTCGTTAATTCAAAACTGTACTACTTCTAAACGTACAATTTATTCGATTTATTTCTCACGACTAATTACTACTCACATATTATGTTCTTTCATGTTCACTTTATGTTATAAAATGTCATCTTTAGATTAAATTAATTGTTCGGTTTAAATTAAATAATTTATTAATAAAGAATGTTTACTAAAATTTACAGCACATTGTACCAAGTGTTATAAATCAACTTGATCACAGGACTCCTTAAGTATAACTTACTGCATTCTTTTTCCCTCTTACATTTCTAATTCTTTTACTACTTTTCTAATTCTTTTACTACTTTTCTAGCAGTTATCTTCAGTTTATTATACAGAAAGTGACGAGTAGGGGATTTTTATACTAAGCAGGCTTAATGCGACAGTTTCAAATATATTAACTTCCGATTTTAATCATTGTGAATAGAGCCTAGGGAAGCTATGTGCGTATATTACTAAATTTGATATTGCGATTATGGAATCTGAAGCTATTTTGGATCATCGATGAACCTATTTCCTTCGATATTACAGAATTCTCTGGCAACTCAATAATTAAAATCCCTGCCTTCCTTTACGCTTCCATTGTACCTAATTAAATCTTGTCATAATAATGATAATGAGACGCTGATAATGAAGCGGAGGTTTCTACGTTCATTATCTCTTGCCGTTGTGGGAAATCTCCATTCTCTGTGACGCCATCTACGTGCTGCATGGGGAGGTGATTTGATTGAGGCGATGCCAGCTGCGGTTTTCCTCCATTAAATTGAAGTCCAAATCGACTTAACTACCTCGCCGAATGAGACGCTCAACCTATTTCGTCTGAGAATTCGGTTTTATATTCCGACTTTGCGCTACGGAGTTCTCTGGTTAGCCACTGATTCGAGCTAGTAAAAGAATCTCCGTCCTATTCTGCAACTTGAATGAGCAAATACGATCAGCGGTTCCATCAGTGTGTCTAAAACGGATTACGTACTCTATTCAGTCCACGTTAAGGGGGGATATTTTGTGACCAATCTGATGGGCACTAAAGTCTGAAATATTGAGGTATAAAAATAAAATTGCTCAATAAAGTTGAAATAACGTTCGGTAAAATGACTGCAGGTAGAAACAGCAACAAAAGCCCAGAACATTGCCTTTTTAATCTATTTTACCCGACCTGTAAACGCGGTTGCCTTAAAAGCATTCATATGTTTCACAACTGAAGCAATCTAGTTTTCGGAATAAATTACTCCAGAAGCCTTAAGCTGTGTGAATGTCTATTTAAACTTAACATGCTTAAGATAAATTTTAAAGAGATATGAATATATATTATGCAACAATACTGACTAAGCAACTGTTAGAATACTATACTTTCCTTATTTGTAAATCTGTTGGTGAAAATATATGAGTATTAATTTTATATAATGTAGCATTAATTCATGCAATCACGTGAGAGGGCTCCGATGGTATTTAGGTTGTCTCCTCAAGGAGCATAGGCGATATGGAAAGTCAAAAATCCATTGAAGTCACACGCGCATTTCTGTAATTTTCCAATACGTTTCCACTTCAGAACATTGGGGTCCAGAGAGCTTAGAGTTACCTGAGATTCTTCTTTAAGGATAAGGGAAAACCCCGGAAAAACCTTATCCAGATAACTCACCCTCACCGAGATTCGAACTCGGGACCACTTGAACGTGAGGCAGACACTCTACCATCTACGCTACCGAGGCGGGCGAGAAGAGAACATGGTGAGACGAGTGTAAACATGTATAGATGCTGGTGGAGGATTCTTCCAAAATTTTCTCCTAGATGTAAGTATTGTAATGTGGTCTCCCAATAGTGTGTTATATTCTCCCATAGTTGCACGTGTGTCCTATTATTGGCTCAAAAGTTATGGCCTAATCAAGTGGTTCAGGTCTATATGGACCACACTATACTATTAAACGATGACTTACCTGTACATCATTTCATGCGTTCTTTATTACATTCATCAAAATTTGTTCCGATCTGGAAACGTTAGAGACCCCGAAGAAGCTTCTTTATGCCGTTTCCTGCATCCTTTCACACTTCAAGCCTCTCTTTAATTTTCTCCTGGAGATTATCTCGAAGCACAGCCCTTTACCCGTCACATAATACCTTTACAACGATTAATACTTCAATATATTCTATTTTCTAAGATTATTTGGTGCATGACAATATCTAGACTATCCTCCCCTGAGTCTGGGATTATGAATGAGAGAGATATAAAGTGTCATCCCAAAGAATAACCTCTGTTTTCGAGTTAACGCCCTTTCTGATGACAATATTTCCATCTTAAAATAACACAACATTGCAGTTCAAATGTGGGGAATAAATGGAACAATTAAATAAAAATAAACTTTAAGGTACTCTGCATTCATAACCACAGGACAGCAATAACCATTCTAGCACATTATATACATGCCTGTGCTTCATCCCAATGACCGGAGATCAAAGTTTCCACAATGAGCTTTATTGAACTTTCCTTAATTTCACTCGGCCTGTTGCTCTTCAACAAGCCTTAAATCCATTAGTGATGATAAATAATATTTCCAGTATCGCTTCCATACTCTAAATAACGAAATTAGGGCCAACTTTATATCACAATTAGTTTCTCGAGCGTGCTAGTTTCTGTTATATATGGTCCAGCACAGCGGATTTGCTGTTATATATACATGCATGGATAACAGCCAAATTACTGTGAACAGTCCTCTGATAAATTTTAAAGGCTAATTTATGTTAGCGCGTGCATTGTTGTCGGTTTTTGGACCAACGATAACAAACCATGAGAACTCGGTAAATTTTGTCTGTAAAATCTATGCTCAGGGTAGCTTATGTATTTTATTATGTTCATGCAGTTTGGGAGTGTAATGAAATAAGCACTGGCTAACCTGCAGCGCTCAAGTAACACTACAAAATATAATCTCTCTCGTGTAACTCCAAATCTACAAGTTGTGATGGTGGTGGAGTTAATGAAATCATCTCTGCCATACCATTTTGGAGAATTATTATGAATTAGCGGCATTCCCGTAATTCGCACATGTAGCGAAAGCGATTTCACAATTATCACTTTCAAGTAACTTTGTAGTCGAATTACGACGGAAATTATTTCTGAATTACACAGATTAGTAGCCTACAATTAATTATATTCAACCAACAATTGAAGACATGCCCGGAAAAACGGGTTATCCCACATTACTTTTAAACAGAGAAAAACAGTGTTTTGTGAATAAGGCTGAAAGAAATCGTTAACACTATTTTATTTCATCTCTGAGAATACAGAATATTTTATCATTGTTATCCCTAATAGACCCCAAGAAATGAATGATGTAGTAACATTAATACAAATAAAATAAGAAAAATAAAGTGAAAACCTTTGTCAGCTTTTATTCAAGTTTTGTTCTAGATATATTTTACACACATTTTAGGTAAAATTGATACTTAAATATATCTTCTGGCATTTTAAACATCGTACACTTTGGAATACTCCACTTTTCAATAAGTATATCATTTTGCAATGTGGGTAGAGCTTTTTAGCTGTAGTCCGGCAGATAAAAAAGGTTCATCAGTAATATTCTTAGAAGTTGTGGTCTCATATTTAGGAGTTTTGTAGTACTCGTGATAAATTGCTTAGACATAATTCATCTGATCCTGTAAGTCCTTTAATTTCGCAGGATTTATAGGTCTTTGGCCAGTCTATTTTGGGCGAAATATCATGTAAGCGAAGGTTTGCCAGATATTTTTCTTCTAATGCCCAAAATGTTATAATCCTCAATAGCACTGTAACTGTATTTAAAATATATCTTAAAGAGGTGGTCTTTGAATACTTTCATGCATGCCACCTCGCTCAGGAGCATATTTTCCCTGATTCTGAAACTGTTCTTTTCTGTAGTTCATCCAGAAGAGGCTTTGCAGAGATGAACATGTTGGTTGTCATTTTGACAACATGAAAAGGTTTCTCTACCCTGTTTTTTTTCACTAGCTTCATTCACTGATCTGAAACATAAACGTAAGCTGCTTGCCCCCCTTTTTTTCTCTCTCCATAAGACCGAAGTCACGGTCACAAGGTAAAAATCTTTGATCGGCCATTAGATGGCAGGCACAAAGGATGAACAGGTTAGTCCATTTTTGAGATTATACGAGTAGCATATCACGAAAGGCAAAAACTCCACCTCTATTTAGCATAATACATTTGCTGGAGGATAGACAAACACAAGAAAAGATAGCTCTCTCTCTCACACAACAGAGGGCAGCACTCATCGCAAAATACTTTATTTTGAGAGTTAGCCCGATTTTCCGGGCATGTCTTCAATTGCTGCCTCTACAACTAAATCCTAAAAATACATAAAAACTAAACGGAATTTAATAAAACAGCGCTTCCATGTACCTGATTTCCAAGAGGTTAAAAGTCTTCTGATGTTGCACTCATGACTTTCGCTGCTCTTATATAAACGTGGAGCTAAGATTGGCTTTAGTGTTGTATTCTCTTTGCATGTCCACGACATAAAAAAGGAGCCATGATTTCTCCTTTGAGAAAAGTAAGTTTTCGAATGAACAAACAAATAACACGTTAAATCTGTAGGAATACAGTATGTGTAAGTGACAGTTAAATCTGTTTAGCTGATCACTCAGTGATGGTTTAGAAATTAAATCTGAGTACATTAAAAAGTACTGAGTTCCCATTTAATAATCAGCTGTCCTTAAAACAGATGTGATATTCACTTGAAGCCTACTGTATTATTACTTATAAGAAAATTAGAAATAAGACAATTTTTGTTCTCGAATAACATAAAATAGAGGAATATGCATTTCTAAGCATATTTTGTATGAGAATAGAGAAATGCCATAGGAAACTATATTTTTTGGATTCAGGGAGACCCAAAGCACGTATTTATAATGAAACGTCGGTATCGATATAACACATACCTAGTATACAGGGTGACTCACATAACTTTGCGACCTAAAATGTCTCTGAAATGAAACAAAATATGAAAATTCCAACTGGCCAGGAATATACCTATGTCAGGGGATGACACAATGAGAAGGTATGCACAATCCACAAAGGTAAACAAATAACACTTCCAACACCAACTTGAGTTTTTTTTTTTTTTTTTTTAATGGAACATGTATGTTTATTCTAGCAAAATGACAGCTAGAGCTACAATTAATGATAGCACACTTGGTTCCGCTTTTCTAAATACATTTACTAGTGGCCTATAGCCCTCAGAAACTTCAATGGTGTGCATTACTTCCGGCATGAAAAATGCACCCTCAAATCACCAGCTTGGAATGCTTGCTTCGCATTCACAACGCCTCTGGAAACTTGTGCATAACATGCATCATGTTGGAACCACAATTAATAGACGCGTTTTCAATCCCACATCCTCCACGAGGAGGGGTAGAGTGTGTCGCAGAAATGATGCATATCACTGACCATTTAATATTCCCTGATAAAAATAAAGACCTACCAATGATTTTCAAATAGGTGGATAGGACGGGGAAGTCCTGTGCGATGGCCAGCTCGGTCACCAGACTTGACGCCATTAGACTTCTTTCTCTGGGACACAGTGGAAAATAGACTTACCAAGAACCCTTAACAACAGTAGAGGATATGCAACATTGCATTACTGCGGCGTGTGCGGCAATATCTGTAGAAACACTGCAATCCGTACAACAGTCTCTTGTTACCAGTTTCCAACAAGAGTCTATTGGTGATTTATAGGCGCATTTTCCATGCCGGATGTAAAGCACAACAATGAAGTTTTGAATGGTTATAGGCCACTAGTAAGTGTGTTAAGAAAAGCGGAACCAAGTGTATTATCATTAATTGTACCTTAAGTTGTCATCTTTCTAGAATAAACA
Source organism: Mantis religiosa (assembly GCA_030765055.1). Classification (NCBI taxonomy): domain Eukaryota; kingdom Metazoa; phylum Arthropoda; class Insecta; order Mantodea; family Mantidae; genus Mantis; species Mantis religiosa. Next base: position 164,224,575 of record CM060952.1, read on the forward strand.
TACATGTTCCATTTACAAAACGCAACTTGGTATTGGAAGTGTTAGTTGTTTACCTTCGTGGAATGTGCACGCTTTCTCATTTGTGAGCCCCTGACATAGGTACATTCCTGCCCAATTAGAATTTTCATATTCTGTTTCATTTCGGAGATATTTGAGGTCAAAGAGTTAGATGGGATACCTTGTATAAAAGAGAAATCAAGTTTCAAATTATCAGTGCGAATGAATGTGTAGTGTTTAACGCCCGCTTTTACTACATACGGCACCGCAGGCGGTGACACTGGTGATACATGAGATGAAGATGGAGCATCGGTGGAATGAGATGGCGGGAGAAACCGGAAAACCCGGAGAAAACCAGGCCCAGCGCCGTGTTGTCCACTACAAATCTCACTTTGCGGTCGCCTGGGAACGAACCCGGGCCGCCTTGGTGAATTATCAGTGGGAAAATAATGTTAAGATGCGAATCCTACATTTTCTACTACAAGATGTTAGTCGTGTCACACTTCAGGATTAAGCATCTATTGATGATATGTATTATCTTCTTTTCTACCTGACTATTTTGCTTCCGCATTTAAATTTACATTATATTATTGGCTTTAACCCAAAATACGGAATCCAGTATTCTAAGTGCTTTGTCCATTTCACTTATATTCGCTTGTCAATTCAGCAGTTGAATTATATCGTTTTTACTTTAGATTTGTTTTCTTTAATGTTATTTTAAACTCTCATTTTCATTGTTTGAGACCTATTTTTAGTTTATAATTTATGTCGAATATTAAATTTTTATTAATATTAGATCACAGCACTGGAGCTGACGTTTAGATAGCTTTTTCCTCGAATACATTTATAAAAATTAAAATTTTACTTTTACAGTGCAAATATAATGTTTTATTTAAACTATATAAATTAATTATGAGATGGTAAATATTTATTAACTTAGTTAATTGTGTTTTATTACATTTATTTTTAACAAATCTTGTTGAAAAGCGGACATCGTCCAAAGAAACAACGAAATGGCGTGCTTTGCAGTTTTTACAATGTTAGAGCAGCGATACTCGCCAAGTAAATTACGCGTTTGGATTCCAATCAAATGTAATAAAGCATGCAAGAGGTGTTAGATGCAAAAAATAAAAATAAATGTCTGCCTTTGAAAGTATAATCTGTTGAATTAAACACACAATGTGATACCAAGGTTCTGTGCATGCATAGACAACAGTTCAACCAATTCTACCTGTCACTTCATTAACTACACATTTTTGGGGCCTTCGGGAAGAACCCATTTGGCCAACGCTGTGGGAGGGGTATCTTTTCTCTAATGGCTCACATAGACACGGTGCACAGACACGTTTTGGGCCTTCGGGAGAAGCACGTTTGGCCATAGGGGGAAATCTGTTATATGTAGTGGTGCAAAATATACACATCACACATACACAACACATACTCCCAGCCCGAGGCGGGACTCGAATCCGTGACACTCTCCGCGACGGAACGCTAGGGACATGCGCTCTAACGACCATAGCTACGAGGGCCGGCTTAGCTTTGGTCACGGTTCATCGAAAGGAAATGAAAATTCTCTAAAGAATAATCATTTTGTAGCTCAAAAAAATATAGATTAAATCCAATTATAATGAATAGACCCAGACTGAAAAATTCGATGCCATAGCCGGGATTTGAACCACTGATCTCCCGCTCTCCGTGCGGTTGCTCTAACCAACTGAGCTACTATGGCCAACATGCTGACAGGACAAATTCTCCAACTGACTAGTGGTTTAACTATGAAGCCTGGGACTAAAGTACTTAGAGCATATTAAGTCGCCACAAAAGGTGCGTGTCTCATAGCATATGAGAACCCCTAGTGGTCTACCGGGATACATATGAGTAAGTTGGAGAATTTAATGTCCTGTTGGCATGTTGGCCATAGTAGCTCAGTTCGTTAGAGCAACCGCACGGAGAGTGGGAGATCCGTGGTTCAAATCCCGGCTAATGACATTAAACTTTTCAGTCTGAAACCTTAGCCCACATACGGTTAGTGTTGAAGAAATGATTATTCCCAAATCCAATTAGGTTTAAAATATACAAAATATGGGATGTTAAAAATATTGACCCTTGCGTCCCCTAAAAGATGTTGGACACGGGATTTTGTAACAGATGAAAAGGAGCTTACTTACTTCATGGTGAAAACATACTTTTTGGAATAATAATACTTAGGTGCTCGTTTTGTACGAAAAACCTTTGTTACAAGACAGTGTGCTGAAGAGAAATCCATTCTTACTTTCCTTACTATTTCCTATAGCCAAGCCTTAAACACACAGAAATGCTTCAGACAATGCCTTGGTAAGCTGAATGTTGATAATAAACTTATTTTTCTTTCTATGTTTTGTGTTTTCTCTATTTTATTTCTATGCAGCCAGCAGCCATTTTAAAGAGTCGATTTGTGTAGTCTTGTATGATAAATTCCTGCAATCAAGGTTGGCGAAATAGATTTGGATGAGAGGACGATGGCGAATTTGTAATTGAATCCATGAAAAGCTATGCGGTTGGTAGAATATAGCTTCGGATATTTCACTCCTGACAGTATCTCTCAGTTTCATTAACTTTGATTTCATTTCGTGGTATAAGCTCATTTTCAGCTGCCCGTGGAGCGCCGTTCTGATCTTGATGAGAAGTATTGTGTTACAAACACAGCTACACACACACTACCATTACCCATCTTCCACCGGATCCGGTTTCTCTAAAAATTAAATCCCATGTCCTTTGTCAACAGGCCATAACGTTTTGAGTACGATTTGAAATTAAATCTCAAACCGCAATTACATTTAGTTACCTGCTCACAAGAGACGTCAGTCTATATGGAAAAGTACTTAACAACAAATACATTTTAACTACAGTTTGTAATAAAATTATGAGCTACATATTGTAATTTGTCGTGAATGTTCGTGTCGAGAATTTGTATAAATAATTTTGTATGATAATTTAAATTTAAGTCGTCTTGTGTTCTGATTAGAATTGACTATTTAATAGTTTAATAAAGAATATAAGTTTCTTTTGCCACCTTATATTCAGTCGGTGGACACTAAAATATTACTGAAATAACCATACTGGTGCTTCTATACAGATAATTAATTAATTAAACAACACAAATTATAAATCGAAACAACACAACATTCACAGTAAGTTCTTAAAAGGTCGACTTTTGCAGGTATTCAAACCTTCTGCACCAAGCGTCTCTCGGAAGTGGATTCCGACTCCTTGGTAAAAACTCACTTTTTCTATGCATTGATCTCTCGTCGCATATATATAACTTTACTTTCAGACACAACACAACTCGCAGCATAATAAGTCGCCATTAAGGTAGTTGTCTCATGTTTTTATGAGAACTCCTAGTGGTTTATCGGGAACAACACGAGTCAGTTGGAGAATCTAATGTCATGTTGACACGTGGCCATAGTAGCTCAATGGTTTAGAGCGGCTGGACGGAAACCAGAACATCCGTGGTTCATATCCCGGTTATGGCATTGAATTTTTCAGTCTGGCACTATCCTTTCATAGTGTGTCCTACACAAAGCTGCTGTAAAAGAACAATTAATTTCCACAAAAATTTTAGCATTGTTAACAGCTTTCCATTTTTGTTAAATTCTCAACAGCACTACAAACTCTATAAACTATATTTGATTTGAGGCCAAACACGTAGGCTTCAAGTTTATATCCCCTATTGAACATTAATGTCAGAATGCATTTGTGTACACAAGACTTTCAATACTTATTCTTCAAAAATCTACTTCAAACCATGTATTTTTCTATTCACTTCACGCTAATCGAGATAAACATTACAAAATTTAAAATAGTAAAATCGCCTAAGAATAGATAGACTCAAACTGAAAAATTCAATACCACGGCCGGAATTTGAACCACGCATCCCCTGGTTTCCGTCCAGTTGCTCTTATCCATAAGCTTCAGTTTGCATATCCATCCAAAACCTTAGCCTGTACTGGGCTAGTGTGAAGGAATGATCAATTTCCATCAATTGACTTAAATAATCATTTAACAATGTTCACTATGCAATGGCTTTGAAATTCCATCCCCCTATTTGTATAACAAAGATGGAGTATATATATATATATATATATATATATATATATATATATATATATATATATATATATTGTAATTTACGTCCTCCAACGATAGACGAAATTGGTGAAATGATGCTCAAATGAGTCCGGGGTCCATGGAGCTTAGAGTTACCCAACATTCGTCTATCAGGATAAGGGAAAACCCCAGGAAATTTCTTATCCAGATAACTCACCCTGACAGAGATTCGAACTCGGGACCTCTTGAACGTGAGGCAGACATGCTACCACCACGCTACCGAGGCGGGTTAGAAAATATAGAGTTTTAGCAATTACAAAATATGAAGCATTTAACAATTTTATTCAAACCTGTAACAAAGAATGTCTCGTGAGCTAACGGGATATGAATCTTGTGTGTAGTAAGGTTTTATTTATGATTGTTTACAACTCATAAAAATAATTCAAATGGAGAGCTGTTCAATTATTATTTCCAGAAAACTCGAAAGATACGTTTTCCTATGTATCTGTCTTAAACGTATGCATTTTACTCAAATGTATTAGGCCTATTTATGAGAAAGTCTTAAAATAAGAAATAAGTTTTCATGTAAAGGTTTTGAGGTAGGAGCACTTTTTTGGTGGGATAGCACTTGGCGGCAATTTATTTATGAATAAATTATTTAAATAAACAACAGTGACTAGAAGAAATCTTGATATATATCACTACAGTAAGTTAATTTTGGAACCTGGGTTGTGTAAGAGTTCTATAAATACGAAATTTTATACACATTTCTGAAAAAAAGCTGTTAAATTCTGGAAAAGTTTTTTATGTTCATGCTGAAAAGTGACTATGATACAGAACTTCTACATAAGGGCTACCGATTTAACACAAATTGAAACTATTTAATCTGCATGTTTTACATTCGAAATATTCCTCAATGTCATAGAATTGCAGAAAATTGTGGAAAGTTTTACACACATGACAAGAAATTTATTGATAGCTTTAGGAAAATTCCACACCATTTCCAGATAACCATCCTCATATTGTCCCTCCAGGACTTACTAGCCGGTGCCGAGGCTAACCAGGATGGAGGTCATACAAGCAGCGGTGTGACGGTGAAGGAGTAGATGATAATTGATAAACAATGGAGCAATGAATGAAAGGAGAGTGATTATGGAGCAGCTGTCCATATGCTGTCGTTAATTATTTGTTTTTGAAAGGCAATACACCTACGCAAATTAAAGATAACTTGGACACTGTGTATGGCAACTCTGCACCATCATTTGCCACATTGAAATTTTGGACAGCTGAATTTAAACGTGGCCGTAAGTGCTTGGGACACCAACGTTCGGGACGTCCAAAACCTGCAACTACGTACGAAAACATCGCCAAAGTTCACCACATGTGCGAGATGAACGCCGAATTAAAGTCAGAGAGATAGCAGAGGCTATGAACATGTCAAAAGAACGTGTTGGTCACATATTAATTCAAAATTTAGACACGAGAAAGCTGTCCGCGCGTTGCGTGTCGCGTTTGCTCACGTTAGACCAAAAACGTGTTCGAATCAACATTTCCAACGCTCTGTTGGCTCAGTTTAGGCGTAATAAATGCCCATTATATCTGTAGATGAAACTTGGATACACCATTATACGCCCGACACAAAAATGCAATCCAAACAGTGGACTGCAAAGGGGGAACCAACTCCAAAAGAAAGCAAAAGTTTTTGCTGGGAAAGTGATGGCGACTGCTTTTGGTATAGCCATGGAATTATTTTAATCGATTATCTTCAAAAAAGGAAAACCATATCATGAGCACACTAAACATCATTACTTGACAAGCTGAAGGCAGAACTTGTGGGAAAACGCCCACATTTGCAGTAAAAGAAAATCCTGTTTCATCAAGACAAGCACCGTCTCACACCTCAACGGCTGCTAAGGCAAAATTCCACGAATTACGGTTTGAACTGTTTGACCATTCGTCTTACCAGATCTAGCCCAAGCTACTTCTTTTTGTTTTCTCGTCTGAAAATTGCGCTTGGAGGACAGAGATTTTCCATAAATGAAGAGGCAATCACCTTCGTAAACAATTATTTTGCAGAGAAAAACTCCGAGTAGTATTTGGATGGGTTACAGGGATGGGAGCATAGCTGGGAGAAGTTTGTGGAGTTACAAGGAGATTATGTTGAAAAATAAGAAAAAAAAAATCTTAAAAATATCTTGTATCTTTATTAGGTCGGAAAATTTTCAGACCACCCTCAGAGGCTTTTCTAAGAACAGTGGATTTCCACACCAATAAGGGTCATTCTATGCTTAAGTCCTAGTCTGCAACTTAAAATGCGAATCAAAATGCGATTATACTTAGTGAATAGCCATCGCTGGGGAAGTAGCATTCTAACACAGGTGGCGCGTTGCCGCTTTAACTCATTTGCGTGCCCTTGGGCGTTGTGATTACGTCATTAACTCCACCCCACTCTGTGCTCCCAGCACAAATATGTCGGTTTTATGAAGTGAGGCGCCTGCAGCTGAAGATGATGTATCACGCTTCTTATACTACGTGCAGCCTGGAACAACCCTAAAGTTGTAGCTAATGACAAGGATTTAGTGAACTCCCATTAACAGACACAACATTCAGCTGAAACGCATATCCATTTCAACTCTAATACATCGGTTCCATGTTTGCTTTCGAAATTATGATTAAGTGGTAGAGAAGACAGTGTAAACCAGTTACATTTCACTACAACCGAAACTTTATACGTAAGCACTAAATATTAATCAAATCAAATTATCACTGTTATTGATAAATGGTCATTAGAGAGAACACTAATGAGGTATATATTTGTGCACTATTCATTGCAATATTTTATGAGAGAACATATAAATAGTTATAATTCTATAACACAATGAAAATGTGAGTATAAACTAAACTATCATCTTTCAAATGAAAAAGGGAAGACAAAGTAAATGTAGCAATTATACCGGTAAGACATTTAGGGAATTTCCCAAAATGCAGTAAACAAGTCAAACATTCTTTGAGGTGGCACGATTTTAAACATTTGAAGCAAAGTCTATTGATGTTGATCATAGCCAATAGGAGTTAAATTTTTGAATATGGAAGCCACGTGATGAGGAACCAATGAGGGGACAGGAATATTTGGAAACTTGCAGAGTATTTGAAGTTTAGCTTTTAGTGGGAAGAAGGAAAGATATCTGAAAATTTAAGTAATTTGCAGCAATAATAACCAGTTAGGTTCTAAATCAATTGTTTTAAGCCGCAAATTTTTTAGCAGTTCTTTATTTCTGTTATAATCTACTGTCATTAATAATGTAAAAATAAACATTCTAGGTTTATGCAATTGCTTCCAGTGTTATCCGCAGCATTTAATAAAGTCTGAGATGAATCGGGTTGTAGTGTAGTACGAAATATTATGGTACCGCACGATTCCACATTGCCGCTACAGTTTGAAGCAATAATATGGGTAGCTCAGGATTGAGCAATGAGGTTTCTCTCTGGGTATGCCTGGGTATGTATGAGAAGGATGGTTTTAATGACACTGGAATGGCCGTTTCAAACTGGTTTAATGATTGCTTCTTTCTATCATTACATTAATCTCGAAGTTGCCGACCAAGGGTTACCAATATCACTGTTTAGAGTTACTATATGTGAAATGCTTATTACTCGATAAAACTTGATTCATTCTTCACGTATATATGAACCGACAAATATCTTCTCTCATCGCTTCTGGTCTGCCCTCAACCAAAACAGAAGAAGAGGACTGCCCTAATCGGCTTCACGTCGAGGCCTGTGTCCTCACACTATACACAGCTATGCGTGGGTGTGTAACTTTCAGTTCTGGAAGCCCTCTTTTAACACAAAGTTTCCCTTTGTAACTATTTTGTCCATTTTGATTATTATCCTTGGCCATGCCATTATTACGGGTGCGAAGAATACCTTTTCAAACAAAGTCAAGTGCTATCCCTTAGAATTCTGTTTCTCCCGTGTCTTTTGTTACACGACTCAACCAACTGCACCTGTTCGTGTGGTAACAAATATACAATACTCCTTTGAAATCCATTAGGATTCTTTACTCATTGCAAATATGTAGTGTTTAAATGTGTAGTGTTTAACGCCCGCTTTTACTACATACGGCACCGCAGGCGGTGACACTGATGATACATGAGATGAAGATGGAGCACCGGGGGAATGAGATGGCGGGGGAAACCGGAGGTCCCGGAGAAAAACCGCCCCAACCCGTGTTGTCCACCACAAATCTCACTTTGCGGTCGCCTGGGATCGAACCCGGACCGCCTTGGTGAGAGCCAAGCGGTCTAACCACTTAGCCACGGCGTGGCCGTTACTCATTGCAATTCTTAATTTCGTTATCAAGTGGTAAAACATAAAATTGCAAGTAGAGTCTTTGGTTTGGAGAACAGGATATTATTAGAATAGCACCAGACATGGCCGAGGATATTTGGGAAGTAGTATAACTCAAAATGTGCCTCAGTGACTCTTAATTGGATTATCGTGGAATAGAAGCGACTTTTCTCTTTTGAGGATATGTTAATATTCCTGCAGAATTTTTATAACTACATCATGGGTCCAGTACAGGACCATACTTCATCACTATTAGGTTAATTAATGGAAATTAATTATTCTTTCACACTGGCCATGTGTAGGCTAAATTGTGGAAAATACGAGTCAGTTGGAGAATTTAATGTCATATCAGCACGTTGGCCATAGTAGCACAATGGTAGTGCGGCTGGACGGAAACCAGAAGATCCGTGGTTCAAATCCCGGCTATGGCATTGAATTTTTCAGTCTGACTCTACGTTTCCATACTTCATCATTCACATAGCGCTGTCTACTAAAATCTTCGTTAAATTGCAATTTTGATCAACGATTATGCCTGGTCAGTATTCCTTTGCCTATTTCATTTGGCTTGCAGACAGAATTGGCTACAGATATGCTTACAACAATGTAATAGAAGCATGCATATCCACAAAAATTGGAATAAATGGATTATTTCTGAGATCGCCCCAATGTAAAAATTTATTAATCCAGTTTTGATAATGTTTCACTAAATTATATTATTAAATCACACTAATTTCCTGGTTTCATTCTTTATTTTTTTCTTTAATTTCTTTTATTTATTTCATTAAATTTTGTAGAAGCAGTTCGAACTTGTGAGACTTGACCAACGTTATATGCCAAGAAGCGGCTTCAGAAACCTTTTACGCAAACGTCTGTTCAGCTTAAGAGGGTTTGTGGATCCAAGAGAGGTTCAGAAGCACGGTAATTTCGTCTTCAGCTTTTAGGCCCAGAAAAACGTCGCCAGCTGAGTGTAATGGCAGGGAGGTAGAAAAGGAATAGTAATTAAATGGCAGCGACAATGTTCGTGTAATGGGCCAAGAACGTCTTGGCAGAGTCGTTACGGTCCACAGGTCCAAGTAAAACGTTCCTATTAACGTATTTAATGGTCGGTTGTTGGCTTGGCATATCTAAGGCGCAATACCAGACATTTCCATGTAAATGAGGAGGCCGTCTACGCCACAAGTCAAGATGCTCCGTTTTAGAACACGATGAATGTCTCCAGGAAGTTTCTCGAAGACGATGGAAAGCTTAGACAGGTTTATTCCTAGCTCTGTGATTTTAGCAAACATCATAAATTCCAGATTCTCTCTTTATTCCAAAACTATTTTCTCGAGTCAAAAGATGTAATTTAGACGAATAACAAGTTTTTTTATCTATTTTGATAGTACAAATGCTGCTTATTATAGATCTGTAAAAGAACAGCAGATGAAGACGAGAAAATATGTCTTGAATTAATCTTTAATGTCAAATGAGTAACTGTGTATAAAGCTAAGTTAAATTCTTTTTGAAAATAAGAATGGTAATATTACTTATAACACACTTTATAGTACGAAGTGGAGGAAAATGAGAAAAAGAGTGAAGAAGGGAGGTAAAATACTAATGAAGGAATGAACGAAAAAGTGTGTGCTATGTGAGAACGGTTCATTCTCTTCAATGAGCATTCCAAAACGACATGCATATTTTGAATTTTAGATTTTCGTTCACCTGATATGCATTCTGTAACATCTACACAAAGAGACCATATATGAAGTGTGGTTTGCATAACTACTTTCTCCAAGTGTGTGCATATAGATGAGTTGGTTTCATGCTATTACCTTTTGTCATGATTCTTAGGGACTCCTCTTCAGCCCCTCTCATTATTTCTTCACTATTTATATTGATTCAGAATACTTGCTTCCATTTGGAGTTCGAGAATACCACAGAAAGTTTGTTAGGAAACGAATACCGTAGTGCCTTGCTCGCATTTTAAACAATAAAAGCCGAAGAATTCTGCAGAAAATATACCCTCGAGTTCCTGACGGTTGAGAGACATTCATAACACGAATGGAATGTTAGAAAAGAAGACATATCGGTCGTTTTCCAAGAGTTCCTACGGGTAATGGAATGTTGCGATTCTTTATATTGCTGAGGTCCATAAAATGATGAAAACCGGTGGAGGCGCCGGTGGTGGTGGTGGCGGCGGCGGCAGCGGTTACGGTGGTGGCGGCGGCATCGGCGTCGTCGGTGGTGGTGTTGATGGTGCTATTTGTTAACATAGCTGACTAAATATTTCATGTTTATAGTGGATATATTATATGTACACACGCCTATCCATGAGGTATTACAGTGATACAGATTTTATTTGCTTTTATTAGGAGCATCTCTTAATCTGACAGCAATGTTCAACGCCATTATTCTTTTCCAATTTTGTAATAACATTCTCTACGACAAGAGTACTCAGGAAGTATTTCCACTAAAACAACCCACACTAAGATTTTATTGGAAATAACAATTTTATGCACCCTGAATTCCTTCTAAAATTTTGCTTTTACTACTACTTTCATACAACTAAGTAGAGGAAGTAATGTATTCTAGGAAAATTTCAATGCAGAACTCTCAAACAGTTCCATTTTTGTTGAGGTACTGACATTAAAACGAGCATTTATATAAAAAAGAGCCTGTTTGACTGTTTTTGTGTTTATTTTTGTATGTTCAGCACAATTCAAACCAGAAAGATTGGTTAAATATCAATGTCGGTAATTACGTTTTAAATCTTTAAGCACAGACTTGAAGATTTTCAAAAGAACTCCATCTCCTTTAACACTTCGTCGATCGCGGTGCATCCAGAAAGCATCCAATTTCATAAATACAGTGGAACATTTTATTTTATCTTTGGTGCCTGAGCGGGTATACTAGGAACAACATTAAGAATTGTAATACAATAAAAATAACACTATATCTAATCCTAATTTATATTTTTATTTTCACAATAATCATATTATAGTAATGCCGTGGGTTTTTATCTCATCGCTTTTAGGACTTCGAAACGCCACCCCTCACATTACCTTCTTGCCTGACTACGTTTTGCTGGACTTTTGATAAGCCGTTATAACTGGGGTTACACGTACAGCGAATTTCAGCATTATCATCCACTGGAGTCCACGTGAACAAATCCGTCCATTCTTTCTACAATGTCTGGAACAACAAGATAGATGGTCGAAGCAACCCAAATTACTTAGAATTAGCTGTCCGTTTACTACAGAGCGACGAAGGCCAAGTACTATGAACACTGCAGATGAACAATATGAAGAAGATTTGATACAGGCAGAGATGATATGTGAAGAGAAGTGATTTCTGAACCAGAGGAACTTGACACAGAAGATAAACCTATTATTTGAAATGGCTTATTATAGTTAGAATGGGATGGAAATAAAACGTTGGAAAAGCATCCTGAACCCACAGTTATACGTACAAAAAGTTCACACTACCCATACGAACAGCAAAAAGTATTTTTGCTTGGAATACGGTAGAATAATTAGTCATGAATGTTTTGTGAGTTTGGAGTTCTAAAAATAGTATAGTATAAAACAGAAAAACATAAGGGGAAAGGAACTATCACCTGTTGTAATAAGAAATAGTAATTTATCACACAAATGCATTGAGCTGACCGCTTCCTGCCTTACCGGTCGGGTGCTCTTCCCTGGAGTTGCCCTATTCCCTTTAAGCGCTTGGTGGCGCTAGGGTGCATGATGCGAATTTCCTCTCTAGTGGGTCTGCACCCTTGTGTCAGTTCGGCGTAAGTGGCTCACCTAGCCGATAAGGGGTAAGTGGCGGATTCTAACATGTAGTAAGCTGCAAAGATAAAAGTCTTAAGAACCTTATTGGGCTATAAAATAGTAGATATATAGAAAAACGAATACATTCTAATAGAACCAAATATGCACTATCTGATTGAGGGAATAACGCAAATAAACTACTGTTGACATGGACAAAGGGTGGAATACTCAGAGTCCAAAACAGCTACTTAAGTATAGCTACGGAAAAATATCTCAAGGAACGCCAACCAAGAGATGGAATAACCAGTTCACAATCTGAGGCACGAGAAGCCCAGTAGGCGTAAGCAACAAAGATGATGACAGTTTAATTTACAAACATCAAAAACCTTTAAACCTCAAGCATTTGCGTTATTTGACCATACCTCGTTCAAAATTCACACATGCAAGTGACAGTAAATGTTTCTTGCATTACATTTGTCTAGTAACAAAACAGTCGTTAAGCGAAAACAAAAGAAAATGAGGGCAGACTTCTCGAGTCCTTCCTCTTGTGTGAAAGTACTCAACTAACAGCAGCACGAACTTACCGTCGTTAGCATCACATCAAAGTTTTCCTTAGATGAGTCTTTGTTCCTGAGAACATTATTATGCCCATCAAGACGTCTTTTGTTTTCCTTTGTCTTCTTTCCACTGACGCTTTCTTTCCGCATTTTCTCTAAGATTATAAAATAATTCTATCCTCTTACCAGCGTCTTCTAATGTTAAGTGAGTGCCTACTACAGTCAGTTTTCACTTGGGGACACAACTTAGGATAAATTGTGTACATTTTATTTTAAGCCCGAAATTACAACGTATTTTACACTACAGGACATGACGTTAGGTAAAGGTACGGTGTTAAAATGTGATACTGGCATCAATATTTTTCTTTGGTAATGTTCAAGTTTTACATCGTGTGACCGTCTGGAGCAGAAGAATGCTGTACTAAATTGTAGTATCATTTGTCGATGTAACTGGCGTTTTTCTCTCCCTCTCAGCCTCCCCTCTCTCTCTCCCTCTCTCTCCCTCTGTCTTTCTTTCTTTCTTTCTTTCTTTTTTGTTGCAATTTACGTCCTCCAACGTTGTCATATCAGAAAATGAATGGAATGGGAGAAATAATGCTCAAATGACCATCAGGGGTCCATAGAGCTTAGAATTACCCGACATTCATCTTTCAGGATAAGGGAAAATCCCGGAAAAACCTTATGCAGGTAGCTCACCCTGGCCGAAATTCGAACTCGGGACCTCTTGAACTAGAGGCAGACAGGCTACTATGCAACTGGCGTAAAAAACCCTATTATGACACACATCAGTGACATGCAGACGAACGTTAGTAGGTTAAAAATAGCGGTTCCAGCGCAGACCCAAATGAGCAAGATGGCGGCCATGCGCAATCGGTATGTTTAGTGGATTTAGACAGTGTTTAGGTAGGCAGTCAATCCTCTTATTTTGCTGTACCTTATAATGCTGTGTCCTGAGGTATGATCAGAGTTTGTCTTGAGCTATGATCTGAGGCTCTAGGGTTAAGGGCTGCAGGGTTTCTTAGGTAAAGTCTGTTGGTATGGGATGTTAATATCTGAAGGATTTAATGGTTAGGTCCTGAGGTATGATCTGGGACTCTATGGTTAAGAGTTGCAGGGTTTCTTAGGTAAAGACTGTTGGTCTGGGAGGTTAATAGCTATAGGACTTAGAGGTTAGGTCTCGAGGTATGATCTGGGACTCTATGGTTAAGAGTTGCAGGGTTTCTTAGGTAAAGTCTGTTGGTATGGGATGTTAATATCTGAAGGATTTAATGGTTAGGTCCTGAGGTATGATCTGGGACTCTATGGTTAAGAGTTGCAGGGTTTCTTAGGTAAAGACTGTTGGTCTGGGAGGTTAATAGCTATAGGACTTAGAGGTTAGGTCTCGAGGTATGATCTGGGACTCTATGGTTAAGAGTTGCAGGGTTTCTTAGGTAAAGACTGTTGGTCTGGAGCTTGAAAGCTGTGGGATTTAGAGGTTAGGTCTTGAGGTATGATCTGTGGCTCTAGGGTTAAGAGTTGCAGGGTTTCTTAGGTAAAGACTGTTGGTCTGGGAGGTTAATAGCTATAGGACTTAGAGGTTAGGTCTCGAGGTATGATCTGGGAATCTATGGTTAAGAGTTGCAGGGTTTCTTAGGTAAAGACTGTTGGTCTGGAGCTTGAAAGCTGTGGGATTTAGAGGTTAGGTCTTGAGGTATGATCTGGGGCTCTAGGGTTAAGAGTTGCAGGGTTTCTTAGGTAAAGACTGTTGGTCTGGGAGGTTAATAGCTATAGGACTTAGAGGTTAGGTCTCGAGGTATGATCTGGGACTCTATGGTTAAGAGTTGCAGGGTTTCTTAGGTAAAGACTGTTGGTCAGGGAGGTTAATAGCTGTGGGATTTAGAGGTTAGGTCTTGAGGTATGATCTGGGGCTCTAGGGTTAAGGGTTGCAGGTTTTAACAGGTAGGGTTGCTGGTATGGGAGGTTAATACCTATAGGATTTAATGTGGCGTGAGCTCTAGGGTTAAGGGTTGTAGGGTTCATAGCTAAATGTTGTAGGTCTAGAGGATAAAGACCGTAGGGTCTTTTATCTATGTTTTATAGGCTGAGGTATGGTCTTATAATTTTGAAGTTAAGTTTGCTAGCCCAGCGATTAAAGGCGGTTAATCTTGGGGCAAGTACTACATTTATGCTTTACTATGTCATCCTATTATAACCTAACCTAACCTAACCTAACCTAACCTAACCTAACCTAACCTAACCTAACCTAACCTAACCTAACCTAATATACTCTTTCATTTCTACCTTCTTTCATCATCATTCTTATTATAACCTAGCTGTGTTTGGCTAGTGGCTTCCTTTGTTGCACCTGTTAACCTATTTGTTCTCTTTCCTTAAGTTCCTCTATTCTACCACTTTAACCTAACCTAATATATCCCATGGTTTTAGCTTCTTGATCATTGTTGAACCTAGTTGATTCTGGTATTAACATTCGTTCTCTTTTCTTAAGCTGCCCCGTTTTTACCTCCTTAACCTATCCTAAGCATGTTTCTTTTCTCATGCTAACTACTTGTATGTATGATGCAAAGTTTTTAGGCATATCGATATTATAGCTATCTTTGTCACTGCAAGAGGTATATATGCTGATTACAGATCTTTATACAGTAAATTTAACCCTTTGTGTATCTGCTTCTCTTTTCCTAAAAATTGAGGTTCTTTTGTTGCTAGGGTTTCTTGTTTTTCGTACCTTCTCTATGCTTTCAGGAACTCTATTCTACCTTGTTATGTTATGAGGTCTTATGCTTATATCTTAGGCTTTTGATTAAGCCTTTTGATCTGAAAGACTATGTATTTTGGCTATGTTCCTCATCTCTTATGGTCACATGGCTAGGTCTTGAGGCATGATCTTAGGGCCTGGGGTTTAAAGGATATAAGTCTCATAGCTTAAGCTCGTAGGTCTAAAGGTTAAAGACTGTAGGTTTAGTGGTTAGGTCGTATGGATTCAAGGTTAGATCTCTCGGTCTAGAGTTTAAGGCTGTAGGATCTGAAGGTTACGTATGGAGGTATGATCTGAGGGCTCTAGGGTTAAGTTTTTTAAGCTTCATAGCTAAAGGTTGCTGGTCAGGAGGTTAAAAGCTGTAGGATCTGGAGGTTAGGTATTGAGGTATGATCTCGGAGCTCTAGGATTAAAAGCTATAGGCTTCATAGCTAAAAGTTTGCCAGCTAGAGATATCTTCTTTACTGTTAGAGGTATATTTGCAATGGTCTAGGCGTACAGTTTTCTTACATTTTTTCATGCAGATTGATGTCTTCGTACTCTTGTGTCTTTTTCAAGCTTCTACCCCCTATGCATCGTCTTGTAATAAGTCGTTACGCTAAACCAATGTTCTAATGCTATTTCCATGCTTTTTCAGATGTTATGAGGTTTATGCGCGTTTCAGGGATATTTTAGACCAAGTTACGTTACTCAATTCATTTTATAACTAATTAAGAAGTTTTTCAAGGATATTTCAGATTACGAGATAGTAGTTACTTTTTAAATTTACCTATTTTAACATTAACTAAAGTGTGTTCAGTTAGCTTATGTGGTGAGGTAGACGTCCCTCGTCTTTTTTCTCTGGACTTGGGACCAGCGTCAGAATTTGTTTTCTGAACGGTAGACTTAACGCCCTCCTCTGCTCTTATTATTCAGCTGTTTTCATGCTTAGATATTTTAATGCTACGTTCTAGTGTTTATTTCTCGGAATGAAAATTGTTTTTTTTTCTGCTCTAGGGTTCCTTCTTTCATTCGCCGTTCAAAATATGACAATGTCCATGGGCATATGTGGATACTCCATCATCTGCAATTACTCTCTTGTCATCATGTGGAGATAGGGATATTTTGTTCACTTCCACTGACGCAACATTATGTTGATGGGACATAATTAGGTTCATTGGCGTTCTTATGATTTCTCTGCTTTTAAGACAGTCCACATAGCTCTCAAAGGTGATGTACTGTTTAATGGCACTATGTTTTATGCCTTTTATCTTCTTGATTATGCCTCCATCGATGTCGAGTGCATACATCTTCGGTCTCAGTCCAACAAAACGACGAATGATTTTTCCATTGGCTTCATCTTTAAATTTTCCCAACACTTTCTTGTTTTTTGTAGAATGACATATGTGCTCGCTAGGATAATCAGCAGTATCCAGATGTTCCAGAAAACGTAACTTATCCTGGTATATGTCTCCGGTAGTCACACGATGGATGAAAGAGTCAGTATCCATGTACATGAGCTTCAGATTTTCAAGCCCGTAATACGGCATTAGCACATCATAATGATACCAATACATCAAGGTCTTCGAGATATCCAGCACACACATCCCAATGTATATAGGCTTGTTGAAGACTATCTCCCGTGACGCCATGTGTATTGCAGCCAGATTGGGTCCATATATAGTTCTATCAATAAATGTAGGCTTAGCAACCAGTTTTTCCAATGTCTTCCAATCGGTGACAAGTCGTATATTCAGTCGGTTTCTGATGTTTTCCATAGTTTTACCAAACATGGCATTGTTAAAAAGTTTGTAAAGATCCTTCTCGAAATCATTTCTCGAACCTTGTCGTAGCCGGTTATTGAATTCCACATAAGGCTTTAACCAACATGACTGTTGAAATTGTAGCACCCGATGGATTTTAGTCAGTTGTAACCCATGACTAAGGGCCTGCTTCAAGGTCATGTAATGCACCACATACCTAGTTCGTGATCCAAGGTGAGGAATTAGTTTCCTTGTAGAAGAACCCGGGGGCTTGATACACTCAGGTAGGAACGGTAAATCATTGTGTAGGTCATGGAGTTCTGTAGGATATTGAAGGTCCACTTCTAAGATGTATCCGAGAGGGTCATCTTCTCGTAGTATATCTAGGTTGATATCTTCAGGAGAAACCCACTTAAAACCCCCGTAAGCAAGGGGTTTCTGCATCGCCCACGCGTACTGGTTATTTGAATCCTCGTACGTAATATATTGAGAGGGTTTACTTGAGTCATACTCCTTCATGTAGTGATTGTTCGCTTCTGCATACCGATGAGAAACTTGGCATAATCCTCCTCTTATACCTGCTTCAACCATGAGTAGCTGGTCATAATCCTGTAGTAATTCTGTCACATATGAGTCTTGCTGTACCAAATAGAAGCGACTTTTCTCTTTTGAGGATATGTTAATATTCCTGCAGAATTTTTATAACTACATCATGGGTCCAGTACAGGACCATACTTCATCACTATTAGGTTAATTAATGGAAATTAATTATTCTTTCACACTGGCCATGTGTAGGCTAAATTGTGGAAAATACGAGTCAGTTGGAGAATTTAATGTCATATCAGCACGTTGGCCATAGTAGCACAATGGTAGTGCGGCTGGACGGAAACCAGAAGATCCGTGGTTCAAATCCCGGCTATGGCATTGAATTTTTCAGTCTGACTCTACGTTTCCATACTTCATCATTCACATAGCGCTGTCTACTAAAATCTTCGTTAAATTGCAATTTTGATCAACGATTATGCCTGGTCAGTATTCCTTTGCCTATTTCATTTGGCTTGCAGACAGAATTGGCTACAGATATGCTTACAACAATGTAATAGAAGCATGCATATCCACAAAAATTGGAATAAATGGATTATTTCTGAGATCGCCCCAATGTAAAAATTTATTAATCCAGTTTTGATAATGTTTCACTAAATTATATTATTAAATCACACTAATTTCCTGGTTTCATTCTTTATTTTTTTCTTTAATTTCTTTTATTTATTTCATTAAATTTTGTAGAAGCAGTTCGAACTTGTGAGACTTGACCAACGTTATATGCCAAGAAGCGGCTTCAGAAACCTTTTACGCAAACGTCTGTTCAGCTTAAGAGGGTTTGTGGATCCAAGAGAGGTTCAGAAGCACGGTAATTTCGTCTTCAGCTTTTAGGCCCAGAAAAACGTCGCCAGCTGAGTGTAATGGCAGGGAGGTAGAAAAGGAATAGTAATTAAATGGCAGCGACAATGTTCGTGTAATGGGCCAAGAACGTCTTGGCAGAGTCGTTACGGTCCACAGGTCCAAGTAAAACGTTCCTATTAACGTATTTAATGGTCGGTTGTTGGCTTGGCATATCTAAGGCGCAATACCAGACATTTCCATGTAAATGAGGAGGCCGTCTACGCCACAAGTCAAGATGCTCCGTTTTAGAACACGATGAATGTCTCCAGGAAGTTTCTCGAAGACGATGGAAAGCTTAGACAGGTTTATTCCTAGCTCTGTGATTTTAGCAAACATCATAAATTCCAGATTCTCTCTTTATTCCAAAACTATTTTCTCGAGTCAAAAGATGTAATTTAGACGAATAACAAGTTTTTTTATCTATTTTGATAGTACAAATGCTGCTTATTATAGATCTGTAAAAGAACAGCAGATGAAGACGAGAAAATATGTCTTGAATTAATCTTTAATGTCAAATGAGTAACTGTGTATAAAGCTAAGTTAAATTCTTTTTGAAAATAAGAATGGTAATATTACTTATAACACACTTTATAGTACGAAGTGGAGGAAAATGAGAAAAAGAGTGAAGAAGGGAGGTAAAATACTAATGAAGGAATGAACGAAAAAGTGTGTGCTATGTGAGAACGGTTCATTCTCTTCAATGAGCATTCCAAAACGACATGCATATTTTGAATTTTAGATTTTCGTTCACCTGATATGCATTCTGTAACATCTACACAAAGAGACCATATATGAAGTGTGGTTTGCATAACTACTTTCTCCAAGTGTGTGCATATAGATGAGTTGGTTTCATGCTATTACCTTTTGTCATGATTCTTAGGGACTCCTCTTCAGCCCCTCTCATTATTTCTTCACTATTTATATTGATTCAGAATACTTGCTTCCATTTGGAGTTCGAGAATACCACAGAAAGTTTGTTAGGAAACGAATACCGTAGTGCCTTGCTCGCATTTTAAACAATAAAAGCCGAAGAATTCTGCAGAAAATATACCCTCGAGTTCCTGACGGTTGAGAGACATTCATAACACGAATGGAATGTTAGAAAAGAAGACATATCGGTCGTTTTCCAAGAGTTCCTACGGGTAATGGAATGTTGCGATTCTTTATATTGCTGAGGTCCATAAAATGATGAAAACCGGTGGAGGCGCCGGTGGAGGTGGTGGCGGCGGCGGCAGCGGTTACGGTGGTGGCGGCGGCATCGGCGTCGTCGGTGGTGGTGTTGATGGTGCTATTTGTTAACATAGCTGACTAAATATTTCATGTTTATAGTGGATATATTATATGTACACACGCCTATCCATGAGGTATTACAGTGATACAGATTTTATTTGCTTTTATTAGGAGCATCTCTTAATCTGACAGCAATGTTCAACGCCATTATTCTTTTCCAATTTTGTAATAACATTCTCTACGACAACAGTACTCAGGAAGTATTTCCACTAAAACAACCCACACTAAGATTTTATTGGAAATAACAATTTTATGCACCCTGAATTCCTTCTAAAATTTTGCTTTTACTACTACTTTCATACAACTAAGTAGAGGAAGTAATGTATTCTAGGAAAATTTCAATGCAGAACTCTCAAACAGTTCCATTTTTGTTGAGGTACTGACATTAAAACGAGCATTTATATAAAAAAGAGCCTGTTTGACTGTTTTTGTGTTTATTTTTGTATGTTCAGCACAATTCAAACCAGAAAGATTGGTTAAATATCAATGTCGGTAATTACGTTTTAAATCTTTAAGCACAGACTTGAAGATTTTCAAAAGAACTCCATCTCCTTTAACACTTCGTCGATCGCGGTGCATCCAGAAAGCATCCAATTTCATAAATACAGTGGAACATTTTATTTTATCTTTGGTGCCTGAGCGGGTATACTAGGAACAACATTAAGAATTGTAATACAATAAAAATAACACTATATCTAATCCTAATTTATATTTTTATTTTCACAATAATCATATTATAGTAATGCCGTGGGTTTTTATCTCATCGCTTTTAGGACTTCGAAACGCCACCCCTCACATTACCTTCTTGCCTGACTACGTTTTGCTGGACTTTTGATAAGCCGTTATAACTGGGGTTACACGTACAGCGAATTTCAGCATTATCATCCACTGGAGTCCACGTGAACAAATCCGTCCATTCTTTCTACAATGTCTGGAACAACAAGATAGATGGTCGAAGCAACCCAAATTACTTAGAATTAGCTGTCCGTTTACTACAGAGCGACGAAGGCCAAGTACTATGAACACTGCAGATGAACAATATGAAGAAGATTTGATACAGGCAGAGATGATATGTGAAGAGAAGTGATTTCTGAACCAGAGGAACTTGACACAGAAGATAAACCTATTATTTGAAATGGCTTATTATAGTTAGAATGGGATGGAAATAAAACGTTGGAAAAGCATCCTGAACCCACAGTTATACGTACAAAAAGTTCACACTACCCATACGAACAGCAAAAAGTATTTTTGCTTGGAATACGGTAGAATAATTAGTCATGAATGTTTTGTGAGTTTGGAGTTCTAAAAATAGTATAGTATAAAACAGAAAAACATAAGGGGAAAGGAACTATCACCTGTTGTAATAAGAAATAGTAATTTATCACACAAATGCATTGAGCTGACCGCTTCCTGCCTTACCGGTCGGGTGCTCTTCCCTGGAGTTGCCCTATTCCTTTTAAGCGCTTGGTGGCGCTAGGGTGCATGATGCGAATTTCCTCTCTAGTGGGTCTGCACCCTTGTGTCAGTTCGGCGTAAGTGGCTCACCTAGCCGATAAGGGGTAAGTGGCGGATTCTAACATGTAGTAAGCTGCAAAGATAAAAGTCTTAAGAACCTTATTGGGCTATAAAATAGTAGATATATAGAAAAACGAATACATTCTAATAGAACCAAATATGCACTATCTGATTGAGGGAATAACGCAAATAAACTACTGTTGACATGGACAAAGGGTGGAATACTCAGAGTCCAAAACAGCTACTTAAGTATAGCTACGGAAAAATATCTCAAGGAACGCCAACCAAGAGATGGAATAACCAGTTCACAATCTGAGGCACGAGAAGCCCAGTAGGCGTAAGCAACAAAGATGATGACAGTTTAATTTACAAACATCAAAAACCTTTAAACCTCAAGCATTTGCGTTATTTGACCATACCTCGTTCAAAATTCACACATGCAAGTGACAGTAAATGTTTCTTGCATTACATTTGTCTAGTAACAAAACAGTCGTTAAGCGAAAACAAAAGAAAATGAGGGCAGACTTCTCGAGTCCTTCCTCTTGTGTGAAAGTACTCAACTAACAGCAGCACGAACTTACCGTCGTTAGCATCACATCAAAGTTTTCCTTAGATGAGTCTTTGTTCCTGAGAACATTATTATGCCCATCAAGACGTCTTTTGTTTTCCTTTGTCTTCTTTCCACTGACGCTTTCTTTCCGCATTTTCTCTAAGATTATAAAATAATTCTATCCTCTTACCAGCGTCTTCTAATGTTAAGTGAGTGCCTACTACAGTCAGTTTTCACTTGGGGACACAACTTAGGATAAATTGTGTACATTTTATTTTAAGCCCGAAATTACAACGTATTTTACACTACAGGACATGACGTTAGGTAAAGGTACGGTGTTAAAATGTGATACTGGCATCAATATTTTTCTTTGGTAATGTTCAAGTTTTACATCGTGTGACCGTCTGGAGCAGAAGAATGCTGTACTAAATTGTAGTATCATTTGTCGATGTAACTGGCGTTTTTCTCTCCCTCTCAGCCTCCCCTCTCTCTCTCCCTCTCTCTCCCTCTGTCTTTCTTTCTTTCTTTCTTTCTTTCTTTCTTTCTTTCTTTTTTGTTGCAATTTACGTCCTCCAACGTTGTCATATCAGAAAATGAATGGAATGGGAGAAATAATGCTCAAATGACCATCAGGGGTCCATAGAGCTTAGAATTACCCGACATTCATCTTTCAGGATAAGGGAAAATCCCGGAAAAACCTTATGCAGGTAGCTCACCCTGGCCGAAATTCGAACTCGGGACCTCTTGAACTAGAGGCAGACAGGCTACTATGCAACTGGCGTAAAAAACCCTATTATGACACACATCAGTGACATGCAGACGAACGTTAGTAGGTTAAAAATAGCGGTTCCAGCGCAGACCCAAATGAGCAAGATGGCGGCCATGCGCAATCGGTATGTTTAGTGGATTTAGACAGTGTTTAGGTAGGCAGTCAATCCTCTTATTTTGCTGTACCTTATAATGCTGTGTCCTGAGGTATGATCAGAGTTTGTCTTGAGCTATGATCTGAGGCTCTAGGGTTAAGGGCTGCAGGGTTTCTTAGGTAAAGTCTGTTGGTATGGGATGTTAATATCTGAAGGATTTAATGGTTAGGTCCTGAGGTATGATCTGGGACTCTATGGTTAAGAGTTGCAGGGTTTCTTAGGTAAAGACTGTTGGTCTGGGAGGTTAATAGCTATAGGACTTAGAGGTTAGGTCTCGAGGTATGATCTGGGACTCTATGGTTAAGAGTTGCAGGGTTTCTTAGGTAAAGTCTGTTGGTATGGGATGTTAATATCTGAAGGATTTAATGGTTAGGTCCTGAGGTATGATCTGGGACTCTATGGTTAAGAGTTGCAGGGTTTCTTAGGTAAAGACTGTTGGTCTGGGAGGTTAATAGCTATAGGACTTAGAGGTTAGGTCTCGAGGTATGATCTGGGACTCTATGGTTAAGAGTTGCAGGGTTTCTTAGGTAAAGACTGTTGGTCTGGAGCTTGAAAGCTGTGGGATTTAGAGGTTAGGTCTTGAGGTATGATCTGTGGCTCTAGGGTTAAGAGTTGCAGGGTTTCTTAGGTAAAGACTGTTGGTCTGGGAGGTTAATAGCTATAGGACTTAGAGGTTAGGTCTCGAGGTATGATCTGGGAATCTATGGTTAAGAGTTGCAGGGTTTCTTAGGTAAAGACTGTTGGTCTGGAGCTTGAAAGCTGTGGGATTTAGAGGTTAGGTCTTGAGGTATGATCTGGGGCTCTAGGGTTAAGAGTTGCAGGGTTTCTTAGGTAAAGACTGTTGGTCTGGGAGGTTAATAGCTATAGGACTTAGAGGTTAGGTCTCGAGGTATGATCTGGGACTCTATGGTTAAGAGTTGCAGGGTTTCTTAGGTAAAGACTGTTGGTCAGGGAGGTTAATAGCTGTGGGATTTAGAGGTTAGGTCTTGAGGTATGATCTGGGGCTCTAGGGTTAAGGGTTGCAGGTTTTAACAGGTAGGGTTGCTGGTATGGGAGGTTAATACCTATAGGATTTAATGTGGCGTGAGCTCTAGGGTTAAGGGTTGTAGGGTTCATAGCTAAATGTTGTAGGTCTAGAGGATAAAGACCGTAGGGTCTTTTATCTATGTTTTATAGGCTGAGGTATGGTCTTATAATTTTGAAGTTAAGTTTGCTAGCCCAGCGATTAAAGGCGGTTAATCTTGGGGCAAGTACTACATTTATGCTTTACTATGTCATCCTATTATAACCTAACCTAACCTAACCTAACCTAACCTAACCTAACCTAACCTAACCTAACCTAACCTAACCTAATATACTCTTTCATTTCTACCTTCTTTCATCATCATTCTTATTATAACCTAGCTGTGTTTGGCTAGTGGCTTCCTTTGTTGCACCTGTTAACCTATTTGTTCTCTTTCCTTAAGTTCCTCTATTCTACCACTTTAACCTAACCTAATATATCCCATGGTTTTAGCTTCTTGATCATTGTTGAACCTAGTTGATTCTGGTATTAACATTCGTTCTCTTTTCTTAAGCTGCCCCGTTTTTACCTCCTTAACCTATCCTAAGCATGTTTCTTTTCTCATGCTAACTACTTGTATGTATGATGCAAAGTTTTTAGGCATATCGATATTATAGCTATCTTTGTCACTGCAAGAGGTATATATGCTGATTACAGATCTTTATACAGTAAATTTAACCCTTTGTGTATCTGCTTCTCTTTTCCTAAAAATTGAGGTTCTTTTGTTGCTAGGGTTTCTTGTTTTTCGTACCTTCTCTATGCTTTCAGGAACTCTATTCTACCTTGTTATGTTATGAGGTCTTATGCTTATATCTTAGGCTTTTGATTAAGCCTTTTGATCTGAAAGACTATGTATTTTGGCTATGTTCCTCATCTCTTATGGTCACATGGCTAGGTCTTGAGGAATGATCTTAGGGACTGGGGTTTAAAGGATATAAGTCTCATAGCTTAAGCTCGTAGGTCTAAAGGTTAAAGACTGTAGGTTTAGTGGTTAGGTCGTATGGATTCAAGGTTAGATCTCTCGGTCTAGAGTTTAAGGCTGTAGGATCTGAAGGTTACGTATGGAGGTATGATCTGAGGGCTCTAGGGTTAAGTTTTTTAAGCTTCATAGCTAAAGGTTGCTGGTCAGGAGGTTAAAAGCTGTAGGATCTGGAGGTTAGGTATTGAGGTATGATCTCGGAGCTCTAGGATTAAAAGCTATAGGCTTCATAGCTAAAAGTTTGCCAGCTAGAGATATCTTCTTTACTGTTAGAGGTATATTTGCAATGGTCTAGGCGTACAGTTTTCTTACATTTTTTCATGCAGATTGATGTCTTCGTACTCTTGTGTCTTTTTCAAGCTTCTACCCCCTATGCATCGTCTTGTAATAAGTCGTTACGCTAAACCAATGTTCTAATGCTATTTCCATGCTTTTTCAGATGTTATGAGGTTTATGCGCGTTTCAGGGATATTTTAGACCAAGTTACGTTACTCAATTCATTTTATAACTAATTAAGAAGTTTTTCAAGGATATTTCAGATTACGAGATAGTAGTTACTTTTTAAATTTACCTATTTTAACATTAACTAAAGTGTGTTCAGTTAGCTTATGTGGTGAGGTAGACGTCCCTCGTCTTTTTTCTCTGGACTTGGGACCAGCGTCAGAATTTGTTTTCTGAACGGTAGACTTAACGCCCTCCTCTGCTCTTATTATTCAGCTGTTTTCATGCTTAGATATTTTAATGCTACGTTCTAGTGTTTATTTCTCGGAATGAAAATTGTTTTTTTTTCTGCTCTAGGGTTCCTTCTTTCATTCGCCGTTCAAAATATGACAATGTCCATGGGCATATGTGGATACTCCATCATCTGCAATTACTCTCTTGTCATCATGTGGAGATAGGGATATTTTGTTCACTTCCACTGACGCAACATTATGTTGATGGGACATAATTAGGTTCATTGGCGTTCTTATGATTTCTCTGCTTTTAAGACAGTCCACATAGCTCTCAAAGGTGATGTACTGTTTAATGGCACTATGTTTTATGCCTTTTATCTTCTTGATTATGCCTCCATCGATGTCGAGTGCATACATCTTCGGTCTCAGTCCAACAAAACGACGAATGATTTTTCCATTGGCTTCATCTTTAAATTTTCCCAACACTTTCTTGTTTTTTGTAGAATGACATATGTGCTCGCTAGGATAATCAGCAGTATCCAGATGTTCCAGAAAACGTAACTTATCCTGGTATATGTCTCCGGTAGTCACACGATGGATGAAAGAGTCAGTATCCATGTACATGAGCTTCAGATTTTCAAGCCCGTAATACGGCATTAGCACATCATAATGATACCAATACATCAAGGTCTTCGAGATATCCAGCACACACATCCCAATGTATATAGGCTTGTTGAAGACTATCTCCCGTGACGCCATGTGTATTGCAGCCAGATTGGGTCCATATATAGTTCTATCAATAAATGTAGGCTTAGCAACCAGTTTTTCCAATGTCTTCCAATCGGTGACAAGTCGTATATTCAGTCGGTTTCTGATGTTTTCCATAGTTTTACCAAACATGGCATTGTTAAAAAGTTTGTAAAGATCCTTCTCGAAATCATTTCTCGATCCTTGTCGTAGCCGGTTATTGAATTCCACATAAGGCTTTAACCAACATGACTGTTGAAATTGTAGCACCCGATGGATTTTAGTCAGTTGTAACCCATGACTAAGGGCCTGCTTCAAGGTCATGTAATGCACCACATACCTAGTTCGTGATCCAAGGTGAGGAATTAGTTTCCTTGTAGAAGAACCCGGGGGCTTGATACACTCAGGTAGGAACGGTAAATCATTGTGTAGGTCATGGAGTTCTGTAGGATATTGAAGGTCCACTTCTAAGATGTATCCGAGAGGGTCATCTTCTCGTAGTATATCTAGGTTGATATCTTCAGGAGAAACCCACTTAAAACCCCCGTAAGCAAGGGGTTTCTGCATCGCCCACGCGTACTGGTTATTTGAATCCTCGTACGTAATATATTGAGAGGGTTTACTTGAGTCATACTCCTTCATGTAGTGATTGTTCGCTTCTGCATACCGATGAGAAACTTGGCATAATCCTCCTCTTATACCTGCTTCAACCATGAGTAGCTGGTCATAATCCTGTAGTAATTCTGTCACATATGAGTCTTGCTGTACCAAATAGAAGCGACTTTTCTCTTTTGAGGATATGTTAATATTCCTGCAGAATTTTTATAACTACATCATGGGTCCAGTACAGGACCATACTTCATCACTATTAGGTTAATTAATGGAAATTAATTATTCTTTCACACTGGCCATGTGTAGGCTAAATTGTGGAAAATACGAGTCAGTTGGAGAATTTAATGTCATATCAGCACGTTGGCCATAGTAGCACAATGGTAGTGCGGCTGGACGGAAACCAGAAGATCCGTGGTTCAAATCCCGGCTATGGCATTGAATTTTTCAGTCTGACTCTACGTTTCCATACTTCATCATTCACATAGCGCTGTCTACTAAAATCTTCGTTAAATTGCAATTTTGATCAACGATTATGCCTGGTCAGTATTCCTTTGCCTATTTCATTTGGCTTGCAGACAGAATTGGCTACAGATATGCTTACAACAATGTAATAGAAGCATGCATATCCACAAAAATTGGAATAAATGGATTATTTCTGAGATCGCCCCAATGTAAAAATTTATTAATCCAGTTTTGATAATGTTTCACTAAATTATATTATTAAATCACACTAATTTCCTGGTTTCATTCTTTATTTTTTTCTTTAATTTCTTTTATTTATTTCATTAAATTTTGTAGAAGCAGTTCGAACTTGTGAGACTTGACCAACGTTATATGCCAAGAAGCGGCTTCAGAAACCTTTTACGCAAACGTCTGTTCAGCTTAAGAGGGTTTGTGGATCCAAGAGAGGTTCAGAAGCACGGTAATTTCGTCTTCAGCTTTTAGGCCCAGAAAAACGTCGCCAGCTGAGTGTAATGGCAGGGAGGTAGAAAAGGAATAGTAATTAAATGGCAGCGACAATGTTCGTGTAATGGGCCAAGAACGTCTTGGCAGAGTCGTTACGGTCCACAGGTCCAAGTAAAACGTTCCTATTAACGTATTTAATGGTCGGTTGTTGGCTTGGCATATCTAAGGCGCAATACCAGACATTTCCATGTAAATGAGGAGGCCGTCTACGCCACAAGTCAAGATGCTCCGTTTTAGAACACGATGAATGTCTCCAGGAAGTTTCTCGAAGACGATGGAAAGCTTAGACAGGTTTATTCCTAGCTCTGTGATTTTAGCAAACATCATAAATTCCAGATTCTCTCTTTATTCCAAAACTATTTTCTCGAGTCAAAAGATGTAATTTAGACGAATAACAAGTTTTTTTATCTATTTTGATAGTACAAATGCTGCTTATTATAGATCTGTAAAAGAACAGCAGATGAAGACGAGAAAATATGTCTTGAATTAATCTTTAATGTCAAATGAGTAACTGTGTATAAAGCTAAGTTAAATTCTTTTTGAAAATAAGAATGGTAATATTACTTATAACACACTTTATAGTACGAAGTGGAGGAAAATGAGAAAAAGAGTGAAGAAGGGAGGTAAAATACTAATGAAGGAATGAACGAAAAAGTGTGTGCTATGTGAGAACGGTTCATTCTCTTCAATGAGCATTCCAAAACGACATGCATATTTTGAATTTTAGATTTTCGTTCACCTGATATGCATTCTGTAACATCTACACAAAGAGACCATATATGAAGTGTGGTTTGCATAACTACTTTCTCCAAGTGTGTGCATATAGATGAGTTGGTTTCATGCTATTACCTTTTGTCATGATTCTTAGGGACTCCTCTTCAGCCCCTCTCATTATTTCTTCACTATTTATATTGATTCAGAATACTTGCTTCCATTTGGAGTTCGAGAATACCACAGAAAGTTTGTTAGGAAACGAATACCGTAGTGCCTTGCTCGCATTTTAAACAATAAAAGCCGAAGAATTCTGCAGAAAATATACCCTCGAGTTCCTGACGGTTGAGAGACATTCATAACACGAATGGAATGTTAGAAAAGAAGACATATCGGTCGTTTTCCAAGAGTTCCTACGGGTAATGGAATGTTGCGATTCTTTATATTGCTGAGGTCCATAAAATGATGAAAACCGGTGGAGGCGCCGGTGGTGGTGGTGGCGGCGGCGGCAGCGGTTACGGTGGTGGCGGCGGCATCGGCGTCGTCGGTGGTGGTGTTGATGGTGCTATTTGTTAACATAGCTGACTAAATATTTCATGTTTATAGTGGATATATTATATGTACACACGCCTATCCATGAGGTATTACAGTGATACAGATTTTATTTGCTTTTATTAGGAGCATCTCTTAATCTGACAGCAATGTTCAACGCCATTATTCTTTTCCAATTTTGTAATAACATTCTCTACGACAACAGTACTCAGGAAGTATTTCCACTAAAACAACCCACACTAAGATTTTATTGGAAATAACAATTTTATGCACCCTGAATTCCTTCTAAAATTTTGCTTTTACTACTACTTTCATACAACTAAGTAGAGGAAGTAATGTATTCTAGGAAAATTTCAATGCAGAACTCTCAAACAGTTCCATTTTTGTTGAGGTACTGACATTAAAACGAGCATTTATATAAAAAAGAGCCTGTTTGACTGTTTTTGTGTTTATTTTTGTATGTTCAGCACAATTCAAACCAGAAAGATTGGTTAAATATCAATGTCGGTAATTACGTTTTAAATCTTTAAGCACAGACTTGAAGATTTTCAAAAGAACTCCATCTCCTTTAACACTTCGTCGATCGCGGTGCATCCAGAAAGCATCCAATTTCATAAATACAGTGGAACATTTTATTTTATCTTTGGTGCCTGAGCGGGTATACTAGGAACAACATTAAGAATTGTAATACAATAAAAATAACACTATATCTAATCCTAATTTATATTTTTATTTTCACAATAATCATATTATAGTAATGCCGTGGGTTTTTATCTCATCGCTTTTAGGACTTCGAAACGCCACCCCTCACATTACCTTCTTGCCTGACTACGTTTTGCTGGACTTTTGATAAGCCGTTATAACTGGGGTTACACGTACAGCGAATTTCAGCATTATCATCCACTGGAGTCCACGTGAACAAATCCGTCCATTCTTTCTACAATGTCTGGAACAACAAGATAGATGGTCGAAGCAACCCAAATTACTTAGAATTAGCTGTCCGTTTACTACAGAGCGACGAAGGCCAAGTACTATGAACACTGCAGATGAACAATATGAAGAAGATTTGATACAGGCAGAGATGATATGTGAAGAGAAGTGATTTCTGAACCAGAGGAACTTGACACAGAAGATAAACCTATTATTTGAAATGGCTTATTATAGTTAGAATGGGATGGAAATAAAACGTTGGAAAAGCATCCTGAACCCACAGTTATACGTACAAAAAGTTCACACTACCCATACGAACAGCAAAAAGTATTTTTGCTTGGAATACGGTAGAATAATTAGTCATGAATGTTTTGTGAGTTTGGAGTTCTAAAAATAGTATAGTATAAAACAGAAAAACATAAGGGGAAAGGAACTATCACCTGTTGTAATAAGAAATAGTAATTTATCACACAAATGCATTGAGCTGACCGCTTCCTGCCTTACCGGTCGGGTGCTCTTCCCTGGAGTTGCCCTATTCCTTTTAAGCGCTTGGTGGCGCTAGGGTGCATGATGCGAATTTCCTCTCTAGTGGGTCTGCACCCTTGTGTCAGTTCGGCGTAAGTGGCTCACCTAGCCGATAAGGGGTAAGTGGCGGATTCTAACATGTAGTAAGCTGCAAAGATAAAAGTCTTAAGAACCTTATTGGGCTATAAAATAGTAGATATATAGAAAAACGAATACATTCTAATAGAACCAAATATGCACTATCTGATTGAGGGAATAACGCAAATAAACTACTGTTGACATGGACAAAGGGTGGAATACTCAGAGTCCAAAACAGCTACTTAAGTATAGCTACGGAAAAATATCTCAAGGAACGCCAACCAAGAGATGGAATAACCAGTTCACAATCTGAGGCACGAGAAGCCCAGTAGGCGTAAGCAACAAAGATGATGACAGTTTAATTTACAAACATCAAAAACCTTTAAACCTCAAGCATTTGCGTTATTTGACCATACCTCGTTCAAAATTCACACATGCAAGTGACAGTAAATGTTTCTTGCATTACATTTGTCTAGTAACAAAACAGTCGTTAAGCGAAAACAAAAGAAAATGAGGGCAGACTTCTCGAGTCCTTCCTCTTGTGTGAAAGTACTCAACTAACAGCAGCACGAACTTACCGTCGTTAGCATCACATCAAAGTTTTCCTTAGATGAGTCTTTGTTCCTGAGAACATTATTATGCCCATCAAGACGTCTTTTGTTTTCCTTTGTCTTCTTTCCACTGACGCTTTCTTTCCGCATTTTCTCTAAGATTATAAAATAATTCTATCCTCTTACCAGCGTCTTCTAATGTTAAGTGAGTGCCTACTACAGTCAGTTTTCACTTGGGGACACAACTTAGGATAAATTGTGTACATTTTATTTTAAGCCCGAAATTACAACGTATTTTACACTACAGGACATGACGTTAGGTAAAGGTACGGTGTTAAAATGTGATACTGGCATCAATATTTTTCTTTGGTAATGTTCAAGTTTTACATCGTGTGACCGTCTGGAGCAGAAGAATGCTGTACTAAATTGTAGTATCATTTGTCGATGTAACTGGCGTTTTTCTCTCCCTCTCAGCCTCCCCTCTCTCTCTCCCTCTCTCTCCCTCTGTCTTTCTTTCTTTCTTTCTTTCTTTTTTGTTGCAATTTACGTCCTCCAACGTTGTCATATCAGAAAATGAATGGAATGGGAGAAATAATGCTCAAATGACCATCAGGGGTCCATAGAGCTTAGAATTACCCGACATTCATCTTTCAGGATAAGGGAAAATCCCGGAAAAACCTTATGCAGGTAGCTCACCCTGGCCGAAATTCGAACTCGGGACCTCTTGAACTAGAGGCAGACAGGCTACTATGCAACTGGCGTAAAAAACCCTATTATGACACACATCAGTGACATGCAGACGAACGTTAGTAGGTTAAAAATAGCGGTTCCAGCGCAGACCCAAATGAGCAAGATGGCGGCCATGCGCAATCGGTATGTTTAGTGGATTTAGACAGTGTTTAGGTAGGCAGTCAATCCTCTTATTTTGCTGTACCTTATAATGCTGTGTCCTGAGGTATGATCAGAGTTTGTCTTGAGCTATGATCTGAGGCTCTAGGGTTAAGGGCTGCAGGGTTTCTTAGGTAAAGTCTGTTGGTATGGGATGTTAATATCTGAAGGATTTAATGGTTAGGTCCTGAGGTATGATCTGGGACTCTATGGTTAAGAGTTGCAGGGTTTCTTAGGTAAAGACTGTTGGTCTGGGAGGTTAATAGCTATAGGACTTAGAGGTTAGGTCTCGAGGTATGATCTGGGACTCTATGGTTAAGAGTTGCAGGGTTTCTTAGGTAAAGTCTGTTGGTATGGGATGTTAATATCTGAAGGATTTAATGGTTAGGTCCTGAGGTATGATCTGGGACTCTATGGTTAAGAGTTGCAGGGTTTCTTAGGTAAAGACTGTTGGTCTGGGAGGTTAATAGCTATAGGACTTAGAGGTTAGGTCTCGAGGTATGATCTGGGACTCTATGGTTAAGAGTTGCAGGGTTTCTTAGGTAAAGACTGTTGGTCTGGAGCTTGAAAGCTGTGGGATTTAGAGGTTAGGTCTTGAGGTATGATCTGGGGCTCTAGGGTTAAGAGTTGCAGGGTTTCTTAGGTAAAGACTGTTGGTCTGGGAGGTTAATAGCTATAGGACTTAGAGGTTAGGTCTCGAGGTATGATCTGGGAATCTATGGTTAAGAGTTGCAGGGTTTCTTAGGTAAAGACTGTTGGTCTGGAGCTTGAAAGCTGTGGGATTTAGAGGTTAGGTCTTGAGGTATGATCTGGGGCTCTAGGGTTAAGAGTTGCAGGGTTTCTTAGGTAAAGACTGTTGGTCTGGGAGGTTAATAGCTATAGGACTTAGAGGTTAGGTCTCGAGGTATGATCTGGGACTCTATGGTTAAGAGTTGCAGGGTTTCTTAGGTAAAGACTGTTGGTCAGGGAGGTTAATAGCTGTGGGATTTAGAGGTTAGGTCTTGAGGTATGATCTGGGGCTCTAGGGTTAAGGGTTGCAGGTTTTAACAGGTAGGGTTGCTGGTATGGGAGGTTAATACCTATAGGATTTAATGTGGCGTGAGCTCTAGGGTTAAGGGTTGTAGGGTTCATAGCTAAATGTTGTAGGTCTAGAGGATAAAGACCGTAGGGTCTTTTATCTATGTTTTATAGGCTGAGGTATGGTCTTATAATTTTGAAGTTAAGTTTGCTAGCCCAGCGATTAAAGGCGGTTAATCTTGGGGCAAGTACTACATTTATGCTTTACTATGTCATCCTATTATAACCTAACCTAACCTAACCTAACCTAACCTAACCTAATATACTCTTTCATTTCTACCTTCTTTCATCATCATTCTTATTATAACCTAGCTGTGTTTGGCTAGTGGCTTCCTTTGTTGCACCTGTTAACCTATTTGTTCTCTTTCCTTAAGTTCCTCTATTCTACCACTTTAACCTAACCTAATATATCCCATGGTTTTAGCTTCTTGATCATTGTTGAACCTAGTTGATTCTGGTATTAACATTCGTTCTCTTTTCTTAAGCTGCCCCGTTTTTACCTCCTTAACCTATCCTAAGCATGTTTCTTTTCTCATGCTAACTACTTGTATGTATGATGCAAAGTTTTTAGGCATATCGATATTATAGCTATCTTTGTCACTGCAAGAGGTATATATGCTGATTACAGATCTTTATACAGTAAATTTAACCCTTTGTGTATCTGCTTCTCTTTTCCTAAAAATTGAGGTTCTTTTGTTGCTAGGGTTTCTTGTTTTTCGTACCTTCTCTATGCTTTCAGGAACTCTATTCTACCTTGTTATGTTATGAGGTCTTATGCTTATATCTTAGGCTTTTTGATTAAGCCTTTTGATCTGAAAGACTATGTATTTTGGCTATGTTCCTCATCTCTTATGGTCACATGGCTAGGTCTTGAGGCATGATCTTAGGGCCTGGGGTTTAAAGGATATAAGTCTCATAGCTTAAGCTCGTAGGTCTAAAGGTTAAAGACTGTAGGTTTAGTGGTTAGGTCGTATGGATTCAAGGTTAGATCTCTCGGTCTAGAGTTTAAGGCTGTAGGATCTGAAGGTTACGTATGGAGGTATGATCTGAGGGCTCTAGGGTTAAGTGTTTTAAGCTTCATAGCTAAAGGTTGCTGGTCAGGAGGTTAAAAGCTGTAGGATCTGGAGGTTAGGTATTGAGGTATGATCTCGGAGCTCTAGGATTAAAAGCTATAGGCTTCATAGCTAAAAGTTTGCCAGCTAGAGATATCTTCTTTACTGTTAGAGGTATATTTGCAATGGTCTAGGCGTACAGTTTTCTTACATTTTTTCATGCAGATTGATGTCTTCGTACTCTTGTGTCTTTTTCAAGCTTCTACCCCCTATGCATCGTCTTGTAATAAGTCGTTACGCTAAACCAATGTTCTAATGCTATTTCCATGCTTTTTCAGATGTTATGAGGTTTATGCGCGTTTCAGGGATATTTTAGACCAAGTTACGTTACTCAATTCATTTTATAACTAATTAAGAAGTTTTTCAAGGATATTTCAGATTACGAGATAGTAGTTACTTTTTAAATTTACCTATTTTAACATTAACTAAAGTGTGTTCAGTTAGCTTATGTGGTGAGGTAGACGTCCCTCGTCTTTTTTCTCTGGACTTGGGACCAGCGTCAGAATTTGTTTTCTGAACGGTAGACTTAACGCCCTCCTCTGCTCTTATTATTCAGCTGTTTTCATGCTTAGATATTTTAATGCTACGTTCTAGTGTTTATTTCTCGGAATGAAAATTGTTTTTTTTTCTGCTCTAGGGTTCCTTCTTTCATTCGCCGTTCAAAATATGACAATGTCCATGGGCATATGTGGATACTCCATCATCTGCAATTACTCTCTTGTCATCATGTGGAGATAGGGATATTTTGTTCACTTCCACTGACGCAACATTATGTTGATGGGACATAATTAGGTTCATTGGCGTTCTTATGATTTCTCTGCTTTTAAGACAGTCCACATAGCTCTCAAAGGTGATGTACTGTTTAATGGCACTATGTTTTATGCCTTTTATCTTCTTGATTATGCCTCCATCGATGTCGAGTGCATACATCTTCGGTCTCAGTCCAACAAAACGACGAATGATTTTTCCATTGGCTTCATCTTTAAATTTTCCCAACACTTTCTTGTTTTTTGTAGAATGACATATGTGCTCGCTAGGATAATCAGCAGTATCCAGATGTTCCAGAAAACGTAACTTATCCTGGTATATGTCTCCGGTAGTCACACGATGGATGAAAGAGTCAGTATCCATGTACATGAGCTTCAGATTTTCAAGCCCGTAATACGGCATTAGCACATCATAATGATACCAATACATCAAGGTCTTCGAGATATCCAGCACACACATCCCAATGTATATAGGCTTGTTGAAGACTATCTCCCGTGACGCCATGTGTATTGCAGCCAGATTGGGTCCATATATAGTTCTATCAATAAATGTAGGCTTAGCAACCAGTTTTTCCAATGTCTTCCAATCGGTGACAAGT
This sequence comes from Mantis religiosa, assembly GCA_030765055.1. NCBI lineage: Eukaryota > Metazoa > Arthropoda > Insecta > Mantodea > Mantidae > Mantis > Mantis religiosa. The sequence goes on from CM060952.1 coordinate 164,260,366, forward strand.
CGTATATTCAGTCGGTTTCTGATGTTTTCCATAGTTTTACCAAACATGGCATTGTTAAAAAGTTTGTAAAGATCCTTCTGGAAATCATTTCTCGATCCTTGTCGTAGCCGGTTATTGAATTCCACATAAGGCTTTAACCAACATGACTGTTGAAATTGTAGCACCCGATGGATTTTAGTCAGTTGTAACCCATGACTAAGGGCCTGCTTCAAGGTCATGTAATGCACCACATACCTAGTTCGTGATCCAAGGTGAGGAATTAGTTTCCTTGTAGAAGAACCCGGGGGCTTGATACACTCAGGTAGGAACGGTAAATCATTGTGTAGGTCATGGAGTTCTGTAGGATATTGAAGGTCCACTTCTAAGATGTATCCGAGAGGGTCATCTTCTCGTAGTATATCTAGGTTGATATCTTCAGGAGAAACCCACTTAAAACCCCCGTAAGCAAGGGGTTTCTGCATCGCCCACGCGTACTGGTTATTTGAATCCTCGTACGTAATATATTGAGAGGGTTTACTTGAGTCATACTCCTTCATGTAGTGATTGTTCGCTTCTGCATACCGATGAGAAACTTGGCATAATCCTCCTCTTATACCTGCTTCAACCATGAGTAGCTGGTCATAATCCTGTAGTAATTCCAGTTCAATTCGTGTGTACAACAGCATTGCATCCCACGTAAGTCCGGGTGATGTATAATAATGTGCGGGATCAACTTTATGGGTTTTCAGGGTCTGCTCTCTGAATGTTTCAAACACATCTGCTAGTAGAAGGACATCCGAAGTTAAGTAGAGGTCACTGTACTCGCCTAGTGTTCTGATGTTGAAGTGACTCCATACGGTTTTTGCATGCTGATACTCTGCATCACTAATTTCTTCTCTGTTTAACTTACTGTAGAATGCTTCTCTCGGAGGAAGTTCTGTCTCACTCAAAACATCCCATGATGTAACGTAATCATAGGGAAACACACCTTTACGCATCATCAAATCGATCTTCTCTGCTCCAAAGTACTTCTGAGTTTCAGGATATGATGTTAGATTTTTTGCTAGTTTATCCAAGCTGGTACTAAGGAAGCGATAGGTATCCACAAAACGAAGTTTAATGTCACCAACATACTTGGAAAATGATATATAACTTTCCTCAGAGCTAGGAATAACTTCTACTCTATCGCTAGTACAGCCTAACTCCTTAACAATGAAATGGGAGTCATATCCACTCAGGTTATGTATGAAGACAGGAATATAATTAGGCGTTTTACAGGTTAGATTACACTGATTATGTAGACTTCCTCGATATTCACCACTTATATGATCATGATCTCGTACTTTCCAGTTATCGTCGGTAAATTCTTTACCACATAAGTAGCATTCTGTAGAAGATTCGAATAATTTTTGTTGCTTATCTGTCAGAGTTAATGGAGCACCAGTTTTGTATACAGCATTAATTTTCTTTGCGAGAGAACTTACATACTCCATAAACTTCGGTGCAGCGTCACAACCTCGATATACATAGGGTTCAGTAGGAAGACCAGTCTGTAAACCTTCAATTGTAGCTGAGGATTTGACATAAACACAGAAACTCATAGGAATATGCTTCTGATATGGAACTGTATAAGACGTTTCGGGATTAGAAGAACACCCGTGGTAAGGGGTAAGAATGCTTTCAAAGTCAGCGTATATGACATAAGGTAATTTCAACATCCTTTCATGATTCTTGAATCTAACAATAGATTTCTCCTTAGTTGGCATAACAATCTTAGCAACTCCGTGTTGGCTACATATTTTTCTATGCTCATTTAACCTCTCAACTCCTCCATTTCGATACTCAAAGTGCGTAAAACAGCGTTTGCAGATACAGAGTTTTCCCTCACATTTGGTTTTTTGTTGATGAATAAGTCTCTCGAAATTCTTTATATAAACGTAATAATGACGTCCAGCTGAATTGCTTAACAGAAGCAGGTCGCGATGCTCAGTCAGTTCTTCATTGACAACTTTCATAGGAAACACTTGATTTTTCTCATCCAGCCCGAAAACATTTATAGAGATGTTATTTTTTCGTTCAAATTTCGGGATATCAGTCAGGCTCGTAGGAAACGAGAGGCAGGAAAAGTCATATCTCTCTTGAAGATCCTTATACTTGCTAACACGTTGAGGATCCTTGTGAATGAACTTGGCGAGAACAGCATACATAAAACACTTTTCATCTTCATAATTCTGTGGATTTATGCAGGCTCCTTTAGCTCCAATAGAGGTCGGTAGAGGGATGTAACTGGTTCCCCTCAGTCCATTATTCTTGTTGATTCTAACACGCACACCATCAACAGCTAATAAAGCCCAACTGCTTCCTTTAAGTTGACTTTCCTCCATTTCAGTACAAAGTTTCTTGAATTTACTTTCCAATATGGCGTCCAAGTCACTTTCTAAAAATATTGCTTGATTTGGCGTTTTAAAGGCTTTATCAGTAGTGTCACCAACGGCATTCACAAACCGACATTCAGCCATGAGGTTAATTTTCACACTTTTATGCATCCTCAGTTGCTTCTGAACGGCTTGAATTATCCGCTGTTTTGATTCCTGGAGATATGTATTCAGGTCTTGGCATGTAGAGCACTGGATGAAATATGATTTCAGTCGATCCTGGAAAGCTGTTTCATATTCTACGACATCGTCTTCATCAGGAACCATTAACAGCAATTTATGTTTGGTAGGCTCGATCTTGAGTTTCTTAGCAGTAGTTATTCTCTCGCATCGTTCTTGGTGAGTATCTCTGCGATTCTCAGTATCATAAACGTTACCACAATGTTTACATTCGTAAAACCGGCCACATACCAGCTCATGTCTCTTTTTATTGTAGCTTTTCAGGAAACTCTTTGCACATATGCTACACCTATTTTCAGGTATAGTGTCTAACAGAGCTTCCATCGCTATAGTTTTTTGTTGTGTGCAGGCTAATTCTCGGGAATATGCTGCCAAGTAAGTGTCATGATACACTTCTCACTTCTCTTCTTCACCTTGATAAGTTATCAGCGCTACTGATGATGAATTTCACTGTAGAAGCTGATCCGCTATGCTATAAACACACTAGCGTAATTACAATCTAAGATCGATAAAGCTCTCTTTATACACTTAGCACAGACCTAATAGAAAACTTCATCATCCCCTTCACCAACAGGATTCGAAGGTGGCACTCCTATCGGAGAAAACCTAAAGGAAAACTTCATCACACCACCACCACCACCACCACCACGACCACCACCACCACCTTTGTAGTTCGAAGGTGGCGCTCCTATCGGAGAAAACCTAAAAGAAAACTATTATCTTGCTACCACAGGGGTTCGAAGGTGGCGCTCCTATCGGAGAAAACCTAAAAGAAAACTATTATCTTGCTACCACAGGGGTTCGAAGATGCTTCTACTATTGGAGAAAACCTAAAAGAAAACTCTATTAATTTCCCAGTTTTCGATTATTCTTTAACTACTTTACAATTCACATGAGAGAAAAAATTAGACAAATTAAAATTGAAAAAGGAAATAAATAGCTAGATTTGAAGATAAAATTTAGACAATTCAAACGAGTATAAACACGACTAAGCTCCGCCTTTTAGTTTTAAAGTTACATTAGGAGCTCCCATTGCCACCCGTAGACACCTCTCCGTCATCTTCAACCACGTGTTCTTGATTCTTTTCACACATATCTTAATATAACAGTTCTATTTTTCTCAAGTTCATCTATTACACCGTTTAACTGATCCACGGGGCACCCTTAGAATCCTTCACTTCATCCTCAAACACACCTTCTTGAACCCTTTTGATATATTTTAACCTATTTATGTTTGTTGCTACGGGCATCCGTTCTCTTTTCTTAAGTTAAATTATTACGGCCATCTTGTTATGTTTGAGTCTCATGCTTATATATTAAACTTTGTGATTAAGTATTTTGATTTGAAAGTCTATGTAAATCGGTTAAGGTAAACATCTCTTCTCAACATGAGACAAGTCATGATGTATGATCTTATGGGGTGAGCTTGTGAACACGCCTAAGCATTTATATTCAAAGGTATTTAAATTATCCCACCGAGATTTGAACCTAGATCCTAAGGCGTAAATTACCATTTCAACAACAATTCACACCTAAAGTATATATGTATACGCTATTTCATTGCGCTAACGTTATTAGTTCAAGAGTTATTTAAGATTCAAGTTATTGCGACAGTAGCGGTTATCGAACCACGGGTCTGTAGGATACGGAATCATAAATCATTCACAGCATATGTTGAATGAAAAAAACCTGCGCTTTCCCCTGCTGTTCTATGTGCAATAGATCAGAAATAGAACACAATTACATAATTCAATGGACGATGGGAACTGAACCAGGGACCCTTGAGCTACACGTTGTCAGCATATGATTAACTATGAGAAGCATAACCATATAAAGGTTATTTCACTTCTCTAGACCCAGCGGTTACAGAGATATTTAAATTAAACGATTCAGGACTCGAACTAAGGACTACAGGTATACAGTATATACCCTGCGGACCTAGCTAACCATATGTAAGTAATAAAGTTTATCCGAACTCTCTATCATAATTAGTTTCGGAGTTATTCCAATATAAGCAGTACTCTTCTGCCCCGAGATTCGATTAGGGGGCCATTGATAAAACTACCAGTCAGACAGTCAGTAAGGGCACGGACACCCCTGCGCGGTAGAAAGGCAGCATGCATCGTCTTTCCACCCCTGGTCGGCATCCCATTAGTTTCCGAACACTCTTTATTTATCACATGCAGGTGTGCCTGCGTCTTGGGACAAGGGCTTGACAGGTCATTAATCAAGGAGTAGTAGATAAAGGCTTTTTCCATACCACCTGCAACATCTTGGGTGGTCCTCACACCCCCTCCCCTCCCCGTTCCATACCACCTGCAACATCTTGGGTGGTCCTCACACCCCCTCCCCCTATTATGCAAATGTATCTAGAAAAGGCCTTTTCATACTACTCCTTGATTAATGACCTGTCAAGCCCTTGTCCCAAGACGCAGGCACACCTGCATGTGATAAATAAAGAGTGTTCGGAAACTAATGGGATGCCGACCAGGGGTGGAAAGACGATGCATGCTGCCTTTCTACCGCGCAGGGGTGTCCGTGCCCTTACTGACTGTCTGACTGGTAGTTTTATCAATGGCCCCCTAATCGAATCTCGGGGCAGAAGAGTACTGCTTATATTGGAATAACTCCGAAACTAATTATGATAGAGAGTTCGGATAAACTTTATTACTTACATATGGTTAGCTAGGTCCGCAGGGTATATACTGTATACCTGTAGTCCTTAGTTCGAGTCCTGAATCGTTTAATTTAAATATCTCTGTAACCGCTGGGTCTAGAGAAGTGAAATAACCTTTATATGGTTATGCTTCTCATAGTTAATCATATGCTGACAACGTGTAGCTCAAGGGTCCCTGGTTCAGTTCCCATCGTCCATTGAATTATGTAATTGTGTTCTATTTCTGATCTATTGCACATAGAACAGCAGGGGAAAGCGCAGGTTTTTTTCATTCAACATATGCTGTGAATGATTTATGATTCCGTATCCTACAGACCCGTGGTTCGATAACCGCTACTGTCGCAATAACTTGAATCTTAAATAACTCTTGAACTAATAACGTTAGCGCAATGAAATAGCGTATACATATATACTTTAGGTGTGAATTGTTGTTGAAATGGTAATTTACGCCTTAGGATCTAGGTTCAAATCTCGGTGGGATAATTTAAATACCTTTGAATATAAATGCTTAGGCGTGTTCACAAGCTCACCCCATAAGATCATACATCATGACTTGTCTCATGTTGAGAAGAGATGTTTACCTTAACCGATTTACATAGACTTTCAAATCAAAATACTTAATCACAAAGTTTAATATATAAGCATGAGACTCAAACATAACAAGATGGCCGTAATAATTTAACTTAAGAAAAGAGAACGGATGCCCGTAGCAACAAACATAAATAGGTTAAAATATATCAAAAGGGTTCAAGAAGGTGTGTTTGAGGATGAAGTGAAGGATTCTAAGGGTGCCCCGTGGATCAGTTAAACGGTGTAATAGATGAACTTGAGAAAAATAGAACTGTTATATTAAGATATGTGTGAAAAGAATCAAGAACACGTGGTTGAAGATGACGGAGAGGTGTCTACGGGTGGCAATGGGAGCTCCTAATGTAACTTTAAAACTAAAAGGCGGAGCTTAGTCGTGTTTATACTCGTTTGAATTGTCTAAATTTTATCTTCAAATCTAGCTATTTATTTCCTTTTTCAATTTTAATTTGTCTAATTTTTTCTCTCATGTGAATTGTAAAGTAGTTAAAGAATAATCGAAAACTGGGAAATTAATAGAGTTTTCTTTTAGGTTTTCTCCAATAGTAGAAGCATCTTCGAACCCCTGTGGTAGCAAGATAATAGTTTTCTTTTAGGTTTTCTCCGATAGGAGCGCCACCTTCGAACCCCTGTGGTAGCAAGATAGTAGTTTTCTTTTAGGTTTTCTCCGATAGGAGCGCCACCTTCGAACTACAAAGGTGGTGGTGGTGGTGGTGGTGGTGGTGGTGGTGGTGGTGGTGGTGGTGGTGGTGTGATGAAGTTTTCCTTTAGGTTTTCTCCGATAGGAGTGCCACCTTCGAATCCTGTTGGTGAAGGGGATGATGAAGTTTTCTATTAGGTCTGTGCTAAGTGTATAAAGAGAGCTTTATCGATCTTAGATTGTAATTACGCTAGTGTGTTTATAGCATAGCGGATCAGCTTCTACAGTGAAATTCATCATCAGTAGCGCTGATAACTTATCAAGGTGAAGAAGAGAAGTGAGAAGTGTATCATGACACTTACTTGGCAGCATATTCCCGAGAATTAGCCTGCACACAACAAAAAACTATAGCGATGGAAGCTCTGTTAGACACTATACCTGAAAATAGGTGTAGCATATGTGCAAAGAGTTTCCTGAAAAGCTACAATAAAAAGAGACATGAGCTGGTATGTGGCCGGTTTTACGAATGTAAACATTGTGGTAACGTTTATGATACTGAGAATCGCAGAGATACTCACCAAGAACGATGCGAGAGAATAACTACTGCTAAGAAACTCAAGATCGAGCCTACCAAACATAAATTGCTGTTAATGGTTCCTGATGAAGACGATGTCGTAGAATATGAAACAGCTTTCCAGGATCGACTGAAATCATATTTCATCCAGTGCTCTACATGCCAAGACCTGAATACATATCTCCAGGAATCAAAACAGCGGATAATTCAAGCCGTTCAGAAGCAACTGAGGATGCATAAAAGTGTGAAAATTAACCTCATGGCTGAATGTCGGTTTGTGAATGCCGTTGGTGACACTACTGATAAAGCCTTTAAAACGCCAAATCAAGCAATATTTTTAGAAAGTGACTTGGACGCCATATTGGAAAGTAAATTCAAGAAACTTTGTACTGAAATGGAGGAAAGTCAACTTAAAGGAAGCAGTTGGGCTTTATTAGCTGTTGATGGTGTGCGTGTTAGAATCAACAAGAATAATGGACTGAGGGGAACCAGTTACATCCCTCTACCGACCTCTATTGGAGCTAAAGGAGCCTGCATAAATCCACAGAATTATGAAGATGAAAAGTGTTTTATGTATGCTGTTCTCGCCAAGTTCATTCACAAGGATCCTCAACGTGTTAGCAAGTATAAGGATCTTCAAGAGAGATATGACTTTTCCTGCCTCTCGTTTCCTACGAGCCTGACTGATATCCCGAAATTTGAACGAAAAAATAACATCTCTATAAATGTTTTCGGGCTGGATGAGAAAAATCAAGTGTTTCCTATGAAAGTTGTCAATGAAGAACTGACTGAGCATCGCGACCTGCTTCTGTTAAGCAATTCAGCTGGACGTCATCATTACGTTTATATAAAGAATTTCGAGAGACTTATTCATCAACAAAAAACCAAATGTGAGGGAAAACTCTGTATCTGCAAACGCTGTTTTACGCACTTTGAGTATCGAAATGGAGGAGTTGAGAGGTTAAATGAGCATAGAAAAATATGTAGCCAACACGGAGTTGCTAAGATTGTTATGCCAACTAAGGAGAAATCTATTGTTAGATTCAAGAATCATGAAAGGATGTTGAAATTACCTTATGTCATATACGCTGACTTTGAAAGCATTCTTACCCCTTACCACGGGTGTTCTTCTAATCCCGAAACGTCTTATACAGTTCCATATCAGAAGCATATTCCTATGAGTTTCTGTGTTTATGTCAAATCCTCAGCTACAATTGAAGGTTTACAGACTGGTCTTCCTACTGAACCCTATGTATATCGAGGTTGTGACGCTGCACCGAAGTTTATGGAGTATGTAAGTTCTCTCGCAAAGAAAATTAATGCTGTATACAAAACTGGTGCTCCATTAACTCTGACAGATAAGCAACAAAAATTATTCGAATCTTCTACAGAATGCTACTTATGTGGTAAAGAATTTACCGACGATAACTGGAAAGTACGAGATCATGATCATATAAGTGGTGAATATCGAGGAAGTCTACATAATCAGTGTAATCTAACCTGTAAAACGCCTAATTATATTCCTGTCTTCATACATAACCTGAGTGGATATGACTCCCATTTCATTGTTAAGGAGTTAGGCTGTACTAGCGATAGAGTAGAAGTTATTCCTAGCTCTGAGGAAAGTTATATATCATTTTCCAAGTATGTTGGTGACATTAAACTTCGTTTTGTGGATACCTATCGCTTCCTTAGTACCAGCTTGGATAAACTAGCAAAAAATCTAACATCATATACTGAAACTCAGAAGTACTTTGGAGCAGAGAAGATCGATTTGATGATGCGTAAAGGTGTGTTTCCCTATGATTACGTTACATCATGGGATGTTTTGAGTGAGACAGAACTTCCTCCGAGAGAAGCATTCTACAGTAAGTTAAACAGAGAAGAAATTAGTGATGCAGAGTATCAGCATGCAAAAACCGTATGGAGTCACTTCAACATCAGAACACTAGGCGAGTACAGTGACCTCTACTTAACTTCGGATGTCCTTCTACTAGCAGATGTGTTTGAAACATTCAGAGAGCAGACCCTGAAAACCCATAAAGTTGATCCCGCACATTATTATACATCACCCGGACTTACGTGGGATGCAATGCTGTTGTACACACGAATTGAACTGGAATTACTACAGGATTATGACCAGCTACTCATGGTTGAAGCAGGTATAAGAGGAGGATTATGCCAAGTTTCTCATCGGTATGCAGAAGCGAACAATCACTACATGAAGGAGTATGACTCAAGTAAACCCTCTCAATATATTACGTACGAGGATTCAAATAACCAGTACGCGTGGGCGATGCAGAAACCCCTTGCTTACGGGGGTTTTAAGTGGGTTTCTCCTGAAGATATCAACCTAGATATACTACGAGAAGATGACCCTCTCGGATACATCTTAGAAGTGGACCTTCAATATCCTACAGAACTCCATGACCTACACAATGATTTACCGTTCCTACCTGAGTGTATCAAGCCCCCGGGTTCTTCTACAAGGAAACTAATTCCTCACCTTGGATCACGAACTAGGTATGTGGTGCATTACATGACCTTGAAGCAGGCCCTTAGTCATGGGTTACAACTGACTAAAATCCATCGGGTGCTACAATTTCAACAGTCATGTTGGTTAAAGCCTTATGTGGAATTCAATAACCGGCTACGACAAGGATCGAGAAATGATTTCGAGAAGGATCTTTACAAACTTTTTAACAATGCCATGTTTGGTAAAACTATGGAAAACATCAGAAACCGACTGAATATACGACTTGTCACCGATTGGAAGACATTGGAAAAACTGGTTGCTAAGCCTACATTTATTGATAGAACTATATATGGACCCAATCTGGCTGCAATACACATGGCGTCACGGGAGATAGTCTTCAACAAGCCTATATACATTGGGATGTGTGTGCTGGATATCTCGAAGACCTTGATGTATTGGTATCATTATGATGTGCTAATGCCGTATTACGGGCTTGAAAATCTGAAGCTCATGTACATGGATACTGACTCTTTCATCCATCGTGTGACTACCGGAGACATATACCAGGATAAGTTACGTTTTCTGGAACATCTGGATACTGCTGATTATCCTAGCGAGCACATATGTCATTCTACAAAAAACAAGAAAGTGTTGGGAAAATTTAAAGATGAAGCCAATGGAAAAATCATTCGTCGTTTTGTTGGACTGAGACCGAAGATGTATGCACTCGACATCGATGGAGGCATAATCAAGAAGATAAAAGGCATAAAACATAGTGCCATTAAACAGTACATCACCTTTGAGAGCTATGTGGACTGTCTTAAAAGCAGAGAAATCATAAGAACGCCAATGAACCTAATTATGTCCCATCAACATAATGTTGCGTCAGTGGAAGTGAACAAAATATCCCTATCTCCACATGATGACAAGAGAGTAATTGCAGATGATGGAGTATCCACATATGCCCATGGACATTGTCATATTTTGAACGGCGAATGAAAGAAGGAACCCTAGAGCAGAAAAAAAAACAATTTTCATTCCGAGAAATAAACACTAGAACGTAGCATTAAAATATCTAAGCATGAAAACAGCTGAATAATAAGAGCAGAGGAGGGCGTTAAGTCTACCGTTCAGAAAACAAATTCTGACGCTGGTCCCAAGTCCAGAGAAAAAAGACGAGGGACGTCTACCTCACCACATAAGCTAACTGAACACACTTTAGTTAATGTTAAAATAGGTAAATTTAAAAAGTAACTACTATCTCGTAATCTGAAATATCCTTGAAAAACTTCTTAATTAGTTATAAAATGAATTGAGTAACGTAACTTGGTCTAAAATATCCCTGAAACGCGCATAAACCTCATAACATCTGAAAAAGCATGGAAATAGCATTAGAACATTGGTTTAGCGTAACGACTTATTACAAGACGATGCATAGGGGGTAGAAGCTTGAAAAAGACACAAGAGTACGAAGACATCAATCTGCATGAAAAAATGTAAGAAAACTGTACGCCTAGACCATTGCAAATATACCTCTAACAGTAAAGAAGATATCTCTAGCTGGCAAACTTTTAGCTATGAAGCCTATAGCTTTTAATCCTAGAGCTCCGAGATCATACCTCAATACCTAACCTCCAGATCCTACAGCTTTTAACCTCCTGACCAGCAACCTTTAGCTATGAAGCTTAAAACACTTAACCCTAGAGCCCTCAGATCATACCTCCATACGTAACCTTCAGATCCTACAGCCTTAAACTCTAGACCGAGAGATCTAACCTTGAATCCATACGACCTAACCACTAAACCTACAGTCTTTAACCTTTAGACCTACGAGCTTAAGCTATGAGACTTATATCCTTTAAACCCCAGGCCCTAAGATCATGCCTCAAGACCTAGCCATGTGACCATAAGAGATGAGGAACATAGCCAAAATACATAGTCTTTCAGATCAAAAGGCTTAATCAAAAAGCCTAAGATATAAGCATAAGACCTCATAACATAACAAGGTAGAATAGAGTTCCTGAAAGCATAGAGAAGGTACGAAAAACAAGAAACCCTAGCAACAAAAGAACCTCAATTTTTAGGAAAAGAGAAGCAGATACACAAAGGGTTAAATTTACTGTATAAAGATCTGTAATCAGCATATATACCTCTTGCAGTGACAAAGATAGCTATAATATCGATATGCCTAAAAACTTTGCATCATACATACAAGTAGTTAGCATGAGAAAAGAAACATGCTTAGGATAGGTTAAGGAGGTAAAAACGGGGCAGCTTAAGAAAAGAGAACGAATGTTAATACCAGAATCAACTAGGTTCAACAATGATCAAGAAGCTAAAACCATGGGATATATTAGGTTAGGTTAAAGTGGTAGAATAGAGGAACTTAAGGAAAGAGAACAAATAGGTTAACAGGTGCAACAAAGGAAGCCACTAGCCAAACACAGCTAGGTTATAATAAGAATGATGATGAAAGAAGGTAGAAATGAAAGAGTATATTAGGTTAGGTTAGGTTAGGTTAGGTTAGGTTAGGTTAGGTTAGGTTAGGTTAGGTTATAATAGGATGACATAGTAAGGCATAAATGTAGTACTTGCCCCAAGATTAACCGCCTTTAATCGCTGGGCTAGCAAACTTAACTTCAAAATTATAAGACCATACCTCAGCCTATAAAACATAGATAAAAGACCCTACGGTCTTTATCCTCTAGACCTACAACATTTAGCTATGAACCCTACAACCCTTAACCCTAGAGCTCACGCCACATTAAATCCTATAGGTATTAACCTCCCATACCAGCAACCCTACCTGTTAAAACCTGCAACCCTTAACCCTAGAGCCCCAGATCATACCTCAAGACCTAACCTCTAAATCCCACAGCTATTAACCTCCCTGACCAACAGTCTTTACCTAAGAAACCCTGCAACTCTTAACCATAGAGTCCCAGATCATACCTCGAGACCTAACCTCTAAGTCCTATAGCTATTAACCTCCCAGACCAACAGTCTTTACCTAAGAAACCCTGCAACTCTTAACCCTAGAGCCCCAGATCATACCTCAAGACCTAACCTCTAAATCCCACAGCTTTCAAGCTCCAGACCAACAGTCTTTACCTAAGAAACCCTGCAACTCTTAACCATAGAGTCCCAGATCATACCTCGAGACCTAACCTCTAAGTCCTATAGCTATTAACCTCCCAGACCAACAGTCTTTACCTAAGAAACCCTGCAACTCTTAACCCTAGAGCCCCAGATCATACCTCAAGACCTAACCTCTAAATCCCACAGCTTTCAAGCTCCAGACCAACAGTCTTTACCTAAGAAACCCTGCAACTCTTAACCATAGAGTCCCAGATCATACCTCGAGACCTAACCTCTAAGTCCTATAGCTATTAACCTCCCAGACCAACAGTCTTTACCTAAGAAACCCTGCAACTCTTAACCATAGAGTCCCAGATCATACCTCAGGACCTAACCATTAAATCCTTCAGATATTAACATCCCATACCAACAGACTTTACCTAAGAAACCCTGCAACTCTTAACCATAGAGTCCCAGATCATACCTCGAGACCTAACCTCTAAGTCCTATAGCTATTAACCTCCCAGACCAACAGTCTTTACCTAAGAAACCCTGCAACTCTTAACCATAGAGTCCCAGATCATACCTCAGGACCTAACCATTAAATCCTTCAGACATTAACATCCCATACCAACAGACTTTACCTAAGAAACCCTGCAGCCCTTAACCCTAGAGCCTCAGATCATAGCTCAAGACAAACTCTGATCATACCTCAGGACACAGCATTATAAGGTACAGCAAAATAAGAGGATTGACTGCCTACCTAAACACTGTCTAAATCCACTAAACATACCGATTGCGCATGGCCGCCATCTTGCTCATTTGGGTCTGCGCTGGAACCGCTATTTTTAACCTACTAACGTTAAAGCTACTGCCACCACAAAACGGCATATGAAAAAGATAAGTTGATATGACAATATGTTAATATGCACCAAAATAATGCAATATTCCTAACTTGAGTTTTATTTCTGACGTTTGAGTAGTATGTATTTTATGCTTGGGCCAATATGTTCTAAGTACTGGCTCTTACTCCGCTTGTGCAAAGAAGACAACCAGCAATTTGGCAGTTTGGCCATATTTGGGGGGAGATAAATCCAGTGGCTGGAGTTATACTCGAGGACTAGAGGTGGACTTGCTGGCAGAGGGGCAAGATTTGTATGTACCAAGCAGAACACTGCCTTCATAATGGGACATATTTTGTGCACTAAAGTAGAAAAGTTAGCTCTAACTAATGTTAGAAGGCTTCCACCCTATATTAGAAGATAGGCTCCTGTATCAGACTTGAGGTTGTTTTATGTGCCATCATGATACCCCACATTACCAATGGCTTTACTTCCCTTCCGAAGTAAACAAGGCTAAATACTTTTCCCTTGAAAAATCAATTGCCATCCATAAAGTTTAAAGCCGCGACCCAGGGAACTTTACATCAGTATTTCTTCTATATGCATGTAATTATTTCCATTATGTAATCATTGTATCAACTACAATCTATTCATTTACAAATTTATTAATTTATTCATTTGAAGAACACAATATAGTACTACACAAACCATATTCCTGCGTAATTATCTGCTTCTGTTATTTATTTACCAACTATTAAACATAGATCTAGAAAATAAATAGCTAAGAGATATACTTTTAAGCTAATTAGTTTATTATACTAATAAGCAAAATAGATTATAGGAGGGTTGTTTAATAAAGAATGATCATAATTTTTTACGGTCATAATTTCTTGTACTCAAATTCAAACTTATAGCTTAATGTGAAACAAACACACCGCAGTAGTTTCATTGTTGGTACTCCTTGTTCTCACCTGTGAGAACCAGGTAAGTTCAGACACGTTCACTATCGCCTACCGCTGCAAAGGAGGTAACATGCAGCTAAAGTTGATGTTAGAGGAAGATCTGGAGTTTCTTTCAAACGTAATAACTGCTGATGGAACTTGGTTACGTCATTTTGATCCTGAGAGCAAACAGCAAAACTCAGTGTGGAAATCGCCTTCATCAAAAAAAAAAAAAAAAAAAAAAAAAAAAGTGTTTGCTTCTGCTAGAAAACATATGGTCGTCTCATTCTTTGATATTCATGCATTAGTTTCTCAGCATGTTGTACCTGCACATACATCAGTAACTGGACAATACTACAGGGATCTCTTGAAACCATTGCACGTCCATCCCAGGCGTAAAAGACCACATTTCTACGAAGCAGGCTGGATGCTGCACCACGATAATGTGCGGCCGCATACTGACAATCTGGTTGCTGAATATCTTGCAAAAAGTCAACGTGAAGTGCATCCCTCACCATCCCTATAGTCCGGATTTAGCCTTATGTGACTCTTTTCTATTCCGTAACGTGAAGAAACGCCTTCGTCGGAGGCATTATCCATCATCAAAATTAGTGGTGAAGGCTGCGGAGGCGATTTTGAAGGGTCTCTCAAAAATTGTTTCCAGAAGGTCTTTGAAGACTGGCAGAAACGCTGAGACAAGTGCATCACATTCAGGGGAGACTATTTTGAGAAGGACCATCAAAATTATGAGGATGTACGTTGTCAAAATAATTGTGATAATTCTTTATTGAACAGCCATCTTAATACAATTTGAGCTTCCGCTTTAACAAAAAATATTTACTTATCAGTTATTGGTTTGCTATGAATAAAGTGTGATAATTCAGGATGAAATGATGATGATGATGATGATGATGATGATGATGATGATGATGATGATGATGATGATGATGGGGGTGGTGGTGGTGGTGGTGGTGGTGGTGGTGGTGGTGGTGGTGGTGGTGGTGGCGGCGGTGGCGGTGGCGGTGGCGGTGGTGGTATAGGCTTTTTACTGTAATTTAGAGACTTTGCATTAAAGATTCCCGAAAAACTTCTGTAAATATTGCAAAAATATGGCCTCAATTATACTATTACAGGAAGTCATTCCTAAAGAACTAGACTTAGTAACAAGTTTAAAAATCCAAATGTGAAGGTTTTAAAACTTGCTCAATTTGCACCAATTTAGATTTAAACTTCACTATAAATGAGGTTATACAAATATTCGGCTATGAAGATCAGCAAATTACTTCCCATCTATTGCAACAGTAGCTTATAATGACATATTTTAGAATGGATATACTCTTAACTACCAAGTTATGCTTTGTTTGGGGAGAAAGCTAGATTTACTTGACTACCAGCAATACTACTTAATGTTAGCCGTTTTTTTTCTTCAAAGAGTATATTTTAGGGCAGTATTCTATATTTAGTATTTAATATGAACGTGACTTAAAGGCCAGGCCTATTCCCTAGCCAAGGGTGTCTTCCCTTTTTATCTGCTCACACTTTTAACAACAGCGCCTCCCTTACGGCCGAGGGGAAGTGGCGTAATTATTCCATTAAGCTTTGAATATTTCATTATGCGACTGCCACATTCTACCCACAGAGTACAGCACTGCTAAGAGACGTTGCTGACCTTCAACTTTAAAAGGTACAAAATAAAAGACGAGAGTAAAGGCTTAAATGTGAAAATTGCTCTGCGAAATCTTTCCTTTGATCTCTAAGCAGAAAAAAATTAATCTCTGTAAAAGTCTCTGCATATAGGTTGCCTTTGGTTTCATTTAGGAAGTTAAAAATGCCTGAAAATGTTCATTCATGTTTATATTGGACTGCTATATCTCAACATGTCTTTTGAAGTGATGTTGAATGCTATTGTTAGATATACAGCACGTTATAAGTACACAACAGCAGACGCTTCCATGCCGAGCAAGAAATTCTGCCACAAGAGATATTTAGTGTTTTTCCGTTCGTTCCTGTGTTAGTATTGCAGAAAGAGTAAAAATTTCCTCCTAAAGGAGATTAAAAAGAATATAAAATGTTGCTTTGTTAGTTGGCATAATAACCGAATTTAAAAGGCTCAGCATTCATGGCTCACCGACCTGGACAAGCCTTTTCGAAAAAGGATCGGGGGGGGGGGGGGAAGCAATATAAAAAACATTCACCTCTCTCAGCCATACTTACAGGGTATACAGAGTTTATAAAGTAGATTATAGCTTAAATTTAACTAATGAAGATGGAGAAATAATAAAGTAGGTTAAAAAGTAAGGGTAGCATTAAAACTACAAAGTAATAAATATTCGCTTTCACATTTTCACTTATCTAATAGGGAACTGGAAGATCTTGCAGCAAACAAAAACTACAAAATACATTAATCTAAAGCGTCTCCGAGAGAAGTTAGTTAATGAAATTAAAAAAAATGGATCACATTCTAAACTGAAAGTGGAGAACTGAACTTTTGATGTTATTGACCTGCAATTTTGAAGCCATTCTTAAAATTTTTCAGGTGTAATTTGGATATCAAGTTTGGTTGATATATACTCGCATTGTAGGTACTTTAACCAAAAATGAAGTCCACATTGAACCGGAAAACGTGCTCTCAGGTCCCCTCACTAAAGGGCATGTGTGTATATGTGTATGTGTGTGAGAGAGAGAGAGAGAGAGAGAGAGAGAGAGAGAGAGAGAGAGAGAGAGAGAGAGAGAGAGAGAGAGAGAGAGAGAGAGAGAGTAAAATAGTTGCAATTCAAAAGTCATTGCTTAGGACCTTCCAAGCTGTGACACGAAGATTTTGAAACTCCACTACTCCAAACTAACCTTTACCTGGAAAATTCTGTTTTTATATATTCAGATTTTTAAAAATACCTTTCAGAATCCATGGAAGTATAATATTTGAAGTTATTTTTTGTCTTAAATTTTTTGGACATTTACAGAGAGGCCCCCTGCATTCTTAATAATGTTGCATATGTGATAAACGGTAACAGTCACAACGTTAGTAAAACTTAGACCTTCAAGCATGCAATTTCTTACTTTTTGCAAAGTTAACTATTTTATAAAATACTCATCATCTGAATATACAAATAAATATAATCGCCTCCGAGAAAACGTCACTCCATTATCTTTTTTTCTGTCTTCGTCTTTCCTCTTGCCTATGAAAAAAGAATGAAGCTTCAAAGCAGCTCGGTCTTCAAAGATTTCGCTCTTCCTACTTAATTCCTCTAAGCCTCTCTATATTAAGCAGTTCGGGAGCGTTTTCTCCGGCTTATCCGGTTTTCCCTGCCGTTCAAACTGCCGCAATTCCATTGTTGTATCCCAGATATCAGACTGAATCCCCATCCTGGATAATCTCTGGGATTCAGAGGTCCTCTGCTCTTCGACAGGTGTTTGACGCCAGGCATCAATTTGTAAATTCTGAGGAATGTAAGATTTCCAAATAATGAACTCGTATTGGAAATGCGTGTATGGTTATTAGAAAGATATAATTACTAATATTTTGTAAGAACGTGCCCACAGACATACCCATCCACCTACCTACCTACGAGGGCTGTTCCATAAAGAATGATCACCAATTTCTTTTTGACAGTGTACATTTACTCATCCTATAATTTTGATGGTCCTTCTCAAACTAGTCTCACCTGAATGTGATGCACTTTTCCCAGTGTTTCTGCCAGTCTTCAAAGACATGCTGCGAACTATTTTTTTTTCAGAGATGCTTCAAAATCGCCTCCGCCACCTAAATCACTGCTTTTGGTGATGGATAATGCCTCCCACGAAGGCGTCTCTTCAAGTTATGGAATAGAAAAAAGTCAAATGGGGCTAAATCCGGACTATAAGGAGGGCAAAGGACGCACTTCACATTGATTTTTGCAAGATATTCATCAACAACTTTGGCAATATGCGGCCGCGCATTGTGGTGCAGCATCCAGCCTGCTTCACGAAAATGTGGCCTTTTGCGCAAGATAATGGATTTGCAATGTTTTCAATGTCCCTGTAGTATTGTCCAGTTACTGATGTGAGTGCGGGTACAACATATTGATAAACCATTCCATGAATATCAAATAATGAGATAACCATAACTTTCCCAGCAGAAGCAACCACTTTTGCTATTTTGGAGGTTGGTGAAGGAGATTTCCACACTGAGCTTTGCTGTTTGCTCTCAAGATCAAAATGATGTAGCCAAGTTTCATCAGCAGTGATTACGTTACAAAGAAACTGCGGATCTTCCTCTAACATCAACTTTAACTACATGTTACCTCCATTGCAGCGGTAGGCGATACTGAACATGTCTGAACTTGCCTGGTTCTCACAGGCGGGAACCAGGAGTACCATCAATGAAACTACTACGAAATGTTTGTTTCACATTAAGCTAACAGAATATTACAAGATTGAATTTTAGTGCGAAAAATTATGACCCTAAAAAAATTTTGATTATTCTTTATTGAACAGCCCTCGTACATTCGCAGGAGGCGATCACTTAAGTAATTTATGTATATATTGTTTTATTATTATATCGCAGTTGTTATTATTATTAGCAAGAAAATATATGCCCACCTATTTATAACGTTTTAGTATACCACATATGGTCTAAACACCCACAAATACTGTTGCTGGCCAGGTTAGTTTGTATGCACATGAATATTGCTGACTAAAGGACTCCAAAGCTGCTAATGGCTTCCCTCTTGCAAAGTCACTGTCCAATATCATTGTTACCATACCAGAAGTTCCTCCCTTCAGTTTACCATTTTTCATTTTGAATTTCCTTTGTGGTCTTCAGTTCCAGTTTGTATAGCTTTCCGTTTTGCCTGTGTTGGCCTGCAACTTCGTTTCGGGCCACAGGAATTGCCGATCGATGGAAGGGTGCCTAATGAAAGCGAATGCACACACACACTCCAAAAAGCATACCTGCAATTCCACTACAGTTAACTAAGTCTTGTCATTCACCGTGCTTTCACTAATTAAACGAAAGGTTTTCAACAAAACCGTGCAACAAAAATCTGCAAGTACTTGTCTCAAACTCATTAGTAGCATATAAACTTGCTGGATAATAAGCGAGATTAATGTTCCAAGGCTAGAAGTTTTATTTGAAAATCTATGCACTAAAATCCGCCTAAGCTGCACCACCGAAACCTTTAGAAATGGGAAATAAAAATTAAATAGCGCTATTTCATGTGTTGAATAACATATAGATCTAGCACTGCCTAATGAGGAAATTGATAGTTTTCTGAAACTTTTGAGGAAACAAATATATTAAACAGGATTATTGCATACGTTACGCACAGGTAAGTACGTATTAAATATTTCAATGGCTAACCACTAATTTTGACTCTCTTTATTTGCACCAGAGCCATTGTATTTAAGAGCCATTTATATGAGATATGTGAAGACAGGAACTCGCAAAGTAACTGCAATCCAAGTTGAAGCTATAGCGAAACATACATTTGAAATTGTTTTTTGTTTACAGACTTTAATTTTAAACAATTCTTTCATTGTAGTTATATGAAGTTAGTTTTTAATTAAAATATGATTTTAGGACGGAAATCCAGTAAATAAAAGGGGGCAAAACCAACCAGAGTGATCACGTTTTGCTTTAAATGCTACTTACAATAGAAGAACATGCTGAAAATAATACCACTATTTCTCTGATACATACCTATCTCCATAACAACAAATATGAAAAGTTATATAGTTTACTTTTACACATTAATAACGCAAAGTATTCGATAACAAGGCTTTAAATTATGTATATAGTAATAGGTAGCGTTTATCTTACAGCCGAAGACAATTCTGAAATATAAAAGGTAGTCTCGTAATTATAAGATTGGCAAGCTATTTTATACCCTTTTTGTTAAAATAAAATAACTTAAGGTTTAAAATTTTAATAGTATATTCTTGAAAACAACAGATATATAGGAAATGAGTGTCACAAAATTGGGACTTTGGACTGGGACTTTGAATTTGGAAAGAACAGGTATTGAGTGCAGTATTGAGTTATTTTTTAATTAAATTAAAGATGTCATAAAATGGTGAATACAATAATATTAATAATTACCTCAATTGATATGTTATAGTTTTATATTTATAACCTTTTTGCTCATTTGTCACTGATATGCACGTTATCCAATTAATGAGACGTGCTTAAAGCGCATCTATTATGTGTTTCAAATGGGAAGGTGTTTGTCCTTGAGGGCTACTAGGTGGGCGACCAATGGGAGTCCTGCGGTGTTGTCGTATTACATTCCCCCTAAGTGTTGTGTGAGGAGCGCCAACCTAATCAAATTAGTATGAAATACTATTCGCGCTAAGACAAAAGGTCAGATTTCGCCAAAACTGATCCATGTGGCAGGTAGAGAGTAATGTATCTAACATAACCATGAAAACCCCATATTTTTTTAGCTCAAATAGTTTTTCTAATACAAATA
Source organism: Mantis religiosa (assembly GCA_030765055.1). Classification (NCBI taxonomy): domain Eukaryota; kingdom Metazoa; phylum Arthropoda; class Insecta; order Mantodea; family Mantidae; genus Mantis; species Mantis religiosa. The sequence continues at coordinate 164,281,222 of CM060952.1, forward strand.
AATAAAACACTATTACCTGTATTATAACAATAAATAGCGACGTAAGCACTGAATGAATATCATTATTCGTTGGCATGTATGCGTGTATATTTGTAACTATTCAGAACTGAAACGTAAATGTTTGACATGACGTGATAAAAGAATTACTTTGAATAAGTCAATTCGAGCGAGAGGAAACTATAAATTTCCTGCTGCCCTGGTAGAACGTGCCTAGTCACATGTCTTTGTTTATGAATGGTTCGTAATCTCTATTTGCTCTAGAGAGTCCAAAGTGGTTGGTGTGTATGTGCATATACTTTTCATTATTCAGAAATGAAACTTAAAATACTGGCATGACGAGATAAAAGAATTACTGTGAATAAATCAAGGTGTTAAATTCGGGAAAGAGCAAACACTACATTTCCTGTTAGCCTGTGGAATGCTGTATGCTTAAGTTTATGAACGAATGCTGGATAAGAAGTGTTTGTTTACTCTGCAGTTTTCAGATCAATATCATTCAGTTGTTCTTTACACAACAGTAGAGTATGAGTTAAATAGTGCAATGGCTCCTTGCGGTGAATTTAGTGGCGAGTCGAAAAGGCAATATTTGCGACGTCAGGCTCAAAGTATTGTTTTTAAGGTGTGCACGTTCTTCAAAAAATTGGGCAATGAGGAATATGGAAATCAACTCGATTTCAAAAATGCTCAACGGCTTACTGCTGAAGCGTGTGGTGTAGGTAAAACAAGTGTGTCCCGCATTTGGATTAGAAAAAGTAGGTAATTCATAAACTATAATTATAATTATAGTATTTAAAATATACATAATTTGCAAAAATTCTTTTTCCAATTTGATTTTGGCAACTGCATCATTGTAAAAGTTTGTAAAATATAATTCGCTTACCCTAATATCTAGCGCCAAGCAGACCTGCATGTTGTATGAGTGTGAGAGAGAGAGGGAAATATAAAAAGAGTGAGGTAACAAGCTGGCAACGCTGAGTGTGATACGGCATCTGATTAGCTGGACTCCAGAACCCTTCCCATTTAAAATACATAATAGTAATTGGACTGCATCGTTAACGAGCAATATCATGGTTAAGTTAGATACATTACTCTCTACCTTCCATATGGATCACTTTCGGCAAAATCTGAATTTTTGTCTTAGCGCGAATAGTATTTCATATAGATTGATTAGGTTCACGCTCGTCACGCACCACTTAGGGGGAATGTAATACGACAACACCGCAGGACTCCGATTGGTTGCTCACCTAGGAGCGCTCAAGGACAAACGCTTTCCCATTTGAAACACAAAATAGAGTCATATCAACGTGGCCGGTTTGCTGCAATTTTGTCCTATAGAAATTATTTGACATTGTAATTCTATTGAAATATGGCTGCGGCTTTTAAACACGGTTTTAAAATAAAATTATGATTTATATTCACGCCGTAGACAATAGTTACGATTTCTATCATTGCCCTACTCAAAAGCGTTACGCTAGTCGTTATAGTGTTTGATATACCACGGTTGAATTCTCTAAAGGAGCTTTTGCATGTATGGCAACTCTACAGAATTTGCGGACACACATGTACCTCCACACTTCGCTTAAGAAAGAACAAAGCAGCTTTTCACACTTTCACCATATATCAGTCCTCCTTATTAAAAAGAATATGGGTGGATTCATTTGCAGAGTCTTAACACTGCCTTATTTCCCAACCCGGTCGATTTTTTTTTTTACTCCACATCACTTGTTAATTAAGCCGTGCATTATGAAAGACGTTCTCATTCAACGGAAGACAATAGCTTTGGAGGACGAGGCATAGCATCTATTCCCAAATCTCTTCGCTTTTCCATTCTTCTTCTTGTTCTCCTCCTTGCCTGGCAAACTCTCCGAAGCGAGCGAAAAACACACTAAGAGGGGACGCAGATTGTGCCGTAACCCTTCTCTAACAGCACCCCCGTTCCTTTTCTTTGGTTTTTCCCCTCATCTACTTCTCGACGCCCTTCTTGTAATCAGCAAAACCAAGGTATGAACTTCAAGAAGATGGAATAAAACTATGGGACTTGATATCTGCCGATATAACGGCTAGTTGACAAATTTCTACTACAACAGAGTTATAGATCACAGATATCCATTTGACAGTATAGCCTAATCGCCCATCTTTGCAGCGTAGCCCTTACATTCAAGAGGTTTCGGGTTCGAATCTCGATCAGAATGATTTATCTGGATTAGGCTGTTACCTTGTTACCTGTTAGCTGTTACCTTGAAAGATGAATGTCGAGTAACTATAAGCTCTACAGACTCTGGGCTCATTTAAGTATCATTTCATGAATTACATTCATTGCCCGACAAAACTTAACGTTGGAGGTCGTAAATAAAAACAGCTGGAGTCTAATTGTGACAAAGTCAACACGCACGCACGCACGCACGAACACACACACACACACACACAAACGCAGACATCATTTTGGATGGGTAGAGTCAGACTGGAAAATTCAATGCCATATTCGGGATTTGAACCCCGGATCACCCGCTCTCCGTACGATTGCTTTAAACCTCTGAGCTACTAAGGGCAACATGCCGACATGACATTAAATTCTCCAACTGACTCGTATATTCCTCTTTAGAGCACTAGGGGTTCTCATATGCTATGAGACACGCACCTTTTGTGCAGACTTACTATGCTGTAAGTATTTAAGGCCCAGGCTTCATAGTTAAGGCACTGTGCTTTAATTTTTAGGTAAATTGTTGGAAATAATCATTTCTTCCATACTAGCCGTGTATAGGCCAAGGTTTGGATAAGTAGAGTCAGTATTTCCCATTCAAGCCGCCTAAGAGAGTCCCATTAGCTAAGTTCTAACAACTCAAGATTTAGTTAACTCGTGTGATGTTTATTATCTTTAGAGAATGTGATAGAAATGAAGTATTAAATTAAATCTGTTAAAATTTATCACATTCTACATTAATCACTTGGAATACCCACATTCGGGAATACAAACTCTTCTGTCAACCTGCTCTTAGTAACTAACAATGTACATAGATAGTATAGTTTTACTACTGTTTATTCCGTGCTCGCTCATTGATGGAAAGTTGGACTCATTGCAGTTCAAATTGTATATGAAAGAAGCCCTTTTTGTGTGTAAAATTTATGCGCATTAATAGATTTGTTACACATATATAATAACAGCTTCTGAAAAAAGGATGTGACCCTTTCTCCCTATGTTTGTATGTAAAATGTACATAGTTCAGAGAATGCACCTCAAAGCATATTATATATTTATAACAATAATGTTGGAGTATGATAAATGAGGATTTTCTATTACCCTTATAGATAACTAGAGATGTACTAAACATTATGTACATCATGAATGGATGATAAACAGAATTCTTATGAATCTTTTATATGGTCCGCTTTTTAAAAATAATTTACATAAATGTTTTAAATTATCATTAAATGAACAGGGGATCTATAGGGTTAAAATTACCAGACATACAGTTTCTGAAGTAAAGCAAACAGATCTTAAATCTAAGAGTGCCAACAAATACGGTGGAGGCTGTGTCCATGGTTGACTGGTCACAATTCTGATCTTTATACTGAAATGTCCCGTCATCTGTTACCAGGTGGAGCTAATAATACTTTTTAAATATAAATTAAAAACATTCAGTAAGCTTTTATAGTCTGAAAATATGAATGTGTGCAATCCACAACAAAATCAAAATGATGTAAGTGACCTGAGTGTATGTAAGAAATATTGCGGGTTTGTCATTTGAAAAATTATGTTTACTTCGTCATGGTAATGGTATTACAGCTGTATTATATATGAACTCAAAAAAGTAAAATATAATTATTACGTGTTGTTAAAGTGAACACACTAATTAATAATTACTGCAATCATTGTTACTAAAACGACTTGGCTTATGCTTTAATGAAGCATAATTGCACTCATTCTTGCAAAATAAACACTTCAAGTTGTTTTTACTAAATCTTTCAAGCATAATTGTGACTTACAACCTTTTCGCCAGAAGATAATAATTTGCAGTTAGTGGTTCTCAACTAGTTTTAAGGTACCTGCATCTACGCCTTAGATTCCAACTCGTACCAAAACCAGTTTTGGGAATATTGAGGGCAAAAGTCTGTTCCTAATGCCTGTATGGCCTCGCCCATGCTTAGACCAATTGTAATAATTTGAGATTGATGGTGGTGGTACATCCACAGAATCACATACCAGTGATTGTCGCACAAATCCTTTACCAGGTAAAAGGTGCATAATATGAACTTCATTATGAGCAATAACTTATATAGCATTTGTAGACTTCGAAAAAACTAATTGGAGAAATATTATGGGACATAATGAATGTAAGGCAATATGTCCTCATATTATAAAGGTAATTAAAAGATAAAGATACATAAATATACAGAAATTACTATAAAAACACATTTAAAACAGAAATGAAAACGTATCAAGGAGTAATACAGGGATACAGTCTTTCTCCTATATTACTTAATATATAGGTAGATGACCTGATTAATAATTCCAAAAACGAGGTGAGCGAAGGAATACAGCTAAGTATAAAGAAAAACTTAAATACGATTCTCTTGGGCGATGACTTGGCAATAATACAGGACACTGAAGAGAACCTCCAACGTTCCGCATATAAAATATATCTATTGAAAAAGGACAATAATTTAAATATATCTATAAATAAAAGAAAATCGATTGCCCATCGAAGAAAATATCCGGTAAAGTCAAACATATATTGAAAATAAATGCCTGGAACAGGTCTCGAGTTTCAACTATTTGGGCTTTGAAGTTAGCTTCGTTTTAGACACCGATTTAGAAAACAATATAAACAAGTTCCAATATATATGTGGAACCATAGAAAGAACTTTAAAAAATAAAAAAGGAAAGAAACGAAGGTCAAATGTTATAAAAAACATGTCAGTCTAAGTGCTCATATACGGAAGCGAGTCGTGGATATTAAAAGAAAGGGACAGAAGTAAAATAATGACAGCAGAAATGAGCTTCACAAGAAGAGTTAAAGAATGACGAGACTTAATAAGTAACGAAAAAATTCAAAAGGAATTAGGTGTATACAAATTACAATATAAAACAGATGAGAACCGACAGAATTGGCGACAGCATATGAATAGAATGAATGAACAAAATATACCAGTTTTAATAAGAAGATTCCATCCTCGCGAAAGAAAAGATGTAGAACGCCCTAGAAGATGGGAGTAGGTGTTGGAATGTGAAGAGGGAACAGGCAGAAATACCTAAACCTTGAAGTGAAGAAAAAGACGTTTATGAACAATGCAGCGTTATACAATCCATTTTTTATTTACATCCTTAAATTTTAGGTCATATCGGACGATGAATGGAATGGGTGAAATGATGCTCTAATGCCTTCAAGGGCCATAGCGCTTAGAGTTACCCGACATTCTTCTTTCAGGATAAGGAAACCCCTTATCCAAGGAACTCACCCTGAGCGAGATTCGAACTGGGGAGGCAGATTCCCTACCAGCTACGGTCAAATATATAATGAAGAGTGTTTCAGAGAATGCTCCAGCAAATTCGAGGTTATATTTCAATTCCCACTAAGAAAGCTTATGCATATTATATTTTAATCAAAATCATTAAAGCCATTTTAAAACATCAACGGTTTCACAACTTTAACATGAGAGTTTTGCCATATCGTCAGAAGATACTGAAATTGGACGAGGGAACTTTTTTTTACGTCCAACTTTAAGCCATATCGGACGATGAATGGACAGGGTAAAACGATGTTCAAATGGGCCCAGGTTCCATAGAGCTTAGGGTTACTCGACATTCATCTTTCAGGATGGGAAAACCCCGAAGAAAAATCTTATCCAGGTAACTCACCCTGACAGAGGTTCGAATTCGGTACCTCTTGAACGTGAGCGCAGTCGGAATAAATTCCCACTTGCTTTCCTCATCAGTCTCAAGATCTTCCTCATACCATTCAGAATGCCTGAAAGCTAATACTGATAACGAAATAAGCTATGTGTTAATACAACGTTGATGAGGTTATTGATTGCTTTGTAGACCACATGTGACAGGTGGTATATAATATGTGGAATTGGAGACTGAGGGATCATGTCATGACACATGTTAACATACATCAATTAATTGTAACGTATTCTGTCGTTTCATGTTTCCAGTTTTGATGAAAAGCAAATTGACACAAAAAATAAACTGCTACTAGTGGCCTTTTACCTTACAAATAAGTGTTAACCTTTGTAATTCGTCCGCTTAAAATTAAAGCCATGTCGAATATTATTATTATATATATACGCTAACTTTAATGTACTCAAATTAATAGAAACACATTCAAATGTTTTAATCAGCAGTAAAATTTTCAATCATATGGTAACTCATCATTAAATTTTTCAGTAGGCCATACATGGAATTAAAATGGAATTAAGATTTGTTTTAGGATTCTGATAGTTGCCGTGAGGCACGTGCTTTCGTGAAAGCACGAGCTGGTGGACAAAGCGACGTTGCCGCCTTTGAACGCCTTGGCGCGCTCGATGTTTAGACAGAAGAAAGCGCTGTAACTACCTAATTTAAATCGCTGATGGTTATATTTCTAAGAAATACGGACAGTTTTGAATGATACAATGCTAAGGCAATGTATAGATGAAACTGAGACAACGCTGAACATTTTCAGCACTCTTTGAATTTGTTTTTCTTAACGCATCTGTCTTGGAGTGTTTCTTAGAAAGCCAGGATAAACCTTATATACGGCTTAATTTTTTACTCAACCATTTTTTTGAACATCCGAACAATAGAATAGTTTTTAAAACGTCTATTTTCCCCGTATGCCATATTATACTAGCAAGTAAGTAGTAGATTTGTGGGGTTTCAAAAACACCTGCGTTAGCTGTTTTTGAAACCCCATTGTTAAAAATCGACGCGAAATCCGCCTGTCCAAATATCGAAGAGGTTGGGTGTTGGTTGTGTTAGAATCCCCATGTTAAAATATCGAAGGGTTGGTTGTGTAGTAACACGTGTGTCACGTGTTCATGAAATCCGAGCCTTGAAAGTCGAGTAGAAATCTGTGTTTAAAAAAAATATATATATTGATGTGCTGGCGTTCGTGTGCCCCCCCCCTCCAGGAGCTTGACGACGACGACGACGACAACAACGACGCATCTCTCCCAAGCCTGCAAGGGCAATCGTGTCATTTTGTTGTATGTATGTGAAATGTAATTAACTGATGAATGTAATTACTGAAAAAAAAATGTGAATGGATTTCAGTATTCACACACACACACCCACACACACACACACACACACACACACACACACACACACACCGCTCCGTCCCCCCGGCACTCCTGCAAATCGAATGGAAAAAATGCATTTATTCACGTAACTAAGTATACATTATTAATTAATTTATTTGTTTATTTAAGTATTTATTGAGTTATCCATTACAGTTATTGGGCTCCTGAGGAATCTGACACTCTATGTGTGCTAAAAAGCGATCCTTTCCCTCTGTTCAAAATATAAATGCATATGCAGTGAAATGTTAAGAGAGGCAAGTAAAGATTTAGCGAGGATGAATGTTTATTGCTACAGCTGTAGCCACCCCAACGGAACAGCGAATCCATATAACTTATTTGGGGTGAAATATTACACACACCTGCGCTAGGAATCAATTAACGCAGCTGGATTCTAAAAATTCACTCGAGCGTGAAGGAGACAAGCCAACGAGATATCTATGCAATGAAATAAACAATGTAATAAGAATAATTGTAATGATATAAATCAGCTTACTAGAAAGATGCCAAAACGTCGAAAAGCCATGCAAAGTCAGCTATAACAATGCTAGTGCTTCTTAAAACGTCTGTACACCAAATAGGCGTATAACTACGAGAAAAATGTTTCTAAATAAATCTAATAAAATGCAGTAATCGCTCGAGGCGTTAGACTTAACGAATTGAAGTTAAAAAAGGATTCTAAAATAGGATTCGCAAAAATAAAACATTAAAACCAATTTTACTTAGAGATAATGACAGTAGTCCGCTAGGCTTAACGCGTCGAATATAGCATATATAAGTAACTAAGAATGCAAATACGAATTGGACAGTATCAAACTTTTAATAATACATCAAATGTTGTAAGACTATGCCGTCTCTGTCCCATCGTCGACGTTTTCAAAAGGCAGCGCAGGTAGGAACGTCGAACTGAAAACATGTATTTATTTAGCTACCTATTTATTATTTATCTGTTAATGTATTCAGTTATTGGGAGCCCGATGAATCATACTCCATGGAAATGTGTGGTAAAACCGAGCCATTCCCTCTGTTAAAAATAATGCGTATGCGGTGAAATGTTAGGAAAGGTAGGTAAAGATTTATTGAGAAATAATGTTGTTCGCTGCAGCTAAAACCACCCCAACGGAAGAGAGAATCCGTATAACTTACTTGGGGTGAAAAAATTACGTACACGTGCGGGTAGGAATCAATTAACGCAGCTGGGTTCTAAAAATTCACTCGAGCGTAAAGGAGACAAGTAAACGAGATATCTATGCAAACGTAATAAATAATGTATTAAGGATAATTGTAATGATATAAATCAGCTGAGTAGAAACATGTCAAAACGTTGAAAAGCTATGCAAAGTCTGCTATAATAATGCCAGTGTCTCTTAAAACGTCTGTACATCGATTTGGTGAATAACTACGAGAGACACGCTTCTGAATAAATCTGATACGAGAGACTAATCCGTTCGAGGCGTTAGGCTTACCGAATTGAAGCAAAATATCACTGTAAGGAATAAAAACATAAATTATCTAACGGTCACACTCAAACGGTCCTTCGGAATAATACAGTTGCATTAAGTAGCAATACAAACTCGAAATACAGCTTGCAATAATTAAAATGCAATAAAAGGTTATACTCATATTATAGATGGCATTATGATATTATTAGTTTGCTGCAATACAAATTTGAAATATTGTTCAATGAGGTAATTACCATGAATGCACTAAGGTGAACAGTGGGTGTGACATATTCCACTTCATCCAAGCTAGCCAATCAGGGTGCAGGTAGCAGTATCGTAATAAAGGGTATAAACGACCAATCGCCACACGAGTGCGTGCGCAACGTAAAAGGGGTGGAAACTTTCTAAAGAGTATATATATACTTACAGTTAATAGCTATAGATCTTATATTATTTAATTTTTAGTTAGTAGATACATAAGATGACAGGTTAAAACTCTACTCTAAGTTTAATAGTTTATAGCGAAAGAAGCAGAAGCATAAACTTAAGGATGTGTGCAAACAGGTTACAGCCAGAATGGAAATTTTGAAAGGGGGTGCTGAGGTAACAAAACAGTGAACCGAGCGAATAAAACAGCACATCAGCAACTGAAACGTAGCAGACAGCATCAACATGAATGAAGGTAAGCATTATGCATATGTCTATGTACAGTAATTTCCACGTAATGAATCGAAGCGTTGAATAATATGCGTGAATTTATAATTCCAGAATCGATTCTTCACGATTTAAATCAGCTTGCGGAAGGAGGTTCCTATCTCCCGACGAAGAAGTTACGAGAGATTCCCCGAGACGTGCCACAAGCCATACACGATGTCAAAATCGTGAAGACGAGATACGGTGATAGAGTCGTACTTAAGCTGCAAGAATGCCAGGTTTTTTTGCCCGAGAGATTTAAGAAGATGACAGCAGCTCAAGTGGATGCTGTTAATCAGGGTGGTTGGAGTTTCGTGTATTCCGGTGAAGAAACTCTGGAAAATGAATTCAAGAAGCACAAATAAACTTTTTTAAACAGTCGGGAGTAACCAGTGAAGGTAAGACTTTACAAAAAAACTAAAATCGTGCTGCACTACTGCTATGAAGTGTCAATCTCTTGATGTCAAATATTTCAGTGTAAGTTAAAGTAATCAGCGTTAATCTGTTAATATTTGTGAATGGAATACCTAACGAATTAGTCATTCTATATAAAAGGCAAATCGATAAGAGTAATAATGCAAGCAAATTTAACGTTTTAAAAGTCATTAATGCATATCTGCAGCCAATCGACGGGAAGTTGAGGAATTCAATTAACTAATTAAACAGCCAGTAGCCATATACAAATGAGTATATTGTGATGATACATTATGTATAACGTTTTTTTTTTCAGGGAAACATGTTACGTGTATAATCTTATTTCTTTTCCAGAAAACATGTTACGTAAGTCAGGATAAAATTTCAATAAAATACAGAGGTGCAATTTAAAAAAAAAAAATTTCAATAAAAGACAGAGGTGCAATTTAAAAAAAAATCCATATTAGGGAATGCAGTACTCTGAATGTTCTAAATCTTTGTTATTCAAAAGATACAGTTATCATTTAATTCCACTGCAAATAACATGCAACTTATTTCTTTTAAGGAAAACATGTTATGTAAATCAAATTCTAAGTTCAGCAATGTTAATAAAGTAATCATTTTAAAGCTTAAAAATATAGCATTGCCATGAGTGTTCAAATGTTTATTATTTTAAAAGTGTAATTATTCGTGTTTTCTGACATGTTTAATCCATAATTTCAGGAGGTGTAACGAGTCGCAAGAGACCGGGCATGCAAGATATTCAAGCAAGTAGTGCAAAGCAGGCGAAACGCAACGACAAAACATTGGAATGCATTACTGTAGAATCAGCGTTCCAGCACAGGATCTTCACAGGTACCATAAAAAAATTCTATACACGAGCTAGATCCATCAACGTTCTTGAACTTGTGCAAACCCGTTGTTACCAGTTAAATCCAGAAGGCCATAAGAACTTACAAATCAGGCATTAAATTAGCCGGTACTTTAACATGTCAATATATAATAACTTCACCCGATAATGAAACAGTTGAATCGATTAATTTTAACAGTAAGATGGATGCTATATTGCAATCGACAAACAAATCTGAATGGTATGAAATTAAACTGAAACAGCCTATAATCGCTCATCTAGAAAATTTTGAAACAAAAGCCAGTTCGAAAGCGCTTTACAGGATAGATTCGCTAACTTTATACGCATGTCAGTACGATCCGTTAAACGCAGGTTGCTTTAAGCCGCTGCCATCGTGGATAAAATCAAAGAGAGCTGTCGTGAATATTCGGAATACTGACTTTAAATGTTTTGCATATTGTATGCTGGCAGCAAAATATCCAGCTCGCCAGAACAGGCATAGAGCTAGCACGTACAGTAAATATGATATATATCGCGAATTCAATTTTAAAGGAATAAACTTCCCCGTCGCCCTTCATGACATTGAATTATTCGAAAAGCAAAATCATGATATCTCGGTGAACATATACGGGTTAGAGAGAGAATCCATTAGCATCTTATATCAGACGAGGGAGCAAAAGATAAACCATGTGAATCTTCTAATGATCAATTCGCATTATTCTCTCATAACCGATATGTCGCGTCTAGTAAGTAAGCAGATATCCAAACATAAAAGTAAAAAATTTGTGTGTGAATCTTGTAATGCATGGTTTTCGACTGAAGTTATTCTGAAGAAACATAAACTGAGATGTATGAAATGTCAAATTATTAGCATGCCTCGCGAAGGAATAAATGATGTTATCGAGTTTCAGGCTTACTCAAAATGCGTTAAAGTCCCATTTGTGATATACGCTGATATCGAGACTATGTTAATAAAAGTGCCATCGTGTCAGCCCGATGCGATGCATAGTTGGACACGTGATATGCGCGTGCACGAGGCGATATCCGTTTCGTTGCACCTGGTCTGCAGTTATGACGAGACACTAACAAAATTCAAAATATTTAGAGGTTCGCATGCAGTTGAAGACTTTCTTAGAGAATTAACTGTGATTGCCGAGGATGTGCTTAGGATATACGGTGATGTGACAGAGATGCATATGAGTGATGAGGATGAATTAAATTTCAGAAATGCAGTCCAGTGTCACGTATGCAAAAAGGATTTCGATTCTGACTCGATTAGGGTGCGTGACCACGATCATCAGACCGGATTATATATAGGGGCTGCTCATAAATCATGCAACCTCAATAGAAAAACGCCAAACTTTATCCCGATATTTTTTCATTGCCTATCAAAGTATGATTCGCATTTCATAGTAAAAAAGTTATCGTATGACAATGAACCCATTACATGTATTTCGCAAACATCGGAGAATTATCTGTCATTTAGTAAAAGATACACATCTAGTGGTAAATCAATATTCCTCAGATTTCTTGATAGCTACCGCTTTCTGGATTCTAAACTGAGCGATCTTTCTGATATGCTAGAACCTCAAGATTTTCGGTACACAAATAAGATGTACGTTGATCCTAAGCAACGTTTGTTAATGCAACGGAGAGGTATTTTCCCATATACATATTTAGATTGCAAGGAAAAATTAAATGATTCCAAATTACCTCCTCAAGAGTGTTTTGATAATATAAGCAATGATGATTACAGGCACGCATGCGCGGTATGGAGAGAATTTGGTATACAAAATCTCGGTGAATACTCTGATCTTTATCTCAAGACGGATACGATCTTATTAACAGACATCTATGAAAAATTCCGAAGTTTAAGTATCGATATGTATGGCTTAGATCCTTGTCATTACTATACAGCTCCTGGCCTATCGTATGACGCAATGTTACGAACGAGCCGCGTGCAAATATCGCTGATTACCGATCAAAATATGCTGGAATTTTTCGAATCTGCGATTAGAGGCGGTATCTGCACTGTATCAAAACGTTATTCCAAAGCAAATAATAAATACATATCTGCTTACAATGAAGCGGAATCGATTAAATACCTATCATACATGGATTGCAACGGACTTTACTCACACATTATGAGTGGGAACGCTTTACCGTATGCTCAATTGAGATGGTTAAACGATAACGAAATTAATTCTATAGATTTTTTGAGCATCAGACATGATTCAGATACAGGTTATGTTTTAGAAGTAGACCTGGAATATCCGGAGAACCTTCACGAGTTGCATAACGACTTGCCATTATGTCCGCAGAGTGAGATAGCTCCGGGTAATAATTACAAAAAGTTACTTGCAACGTTGAATCATAAGGAAAAATATATATTACATTACAGAAACTTGCAGCAGTGTGTAGAGCTCGGTTTGAAAATGAGGCGTATACATCGAGCGGTATCCTACAAACAATCCTTTTGGCTTAAGACGTACATTGATTTAAATGCTGCTAAACGTATTGAAGATAAAACAAAATTCGGTCAAAATTTATGGAAGAAAATGAATAATTGCGTATATGGTAAATTTATTGAGAACGTCAGACGTTACAATTCCTTTCACCTAGCGAGCAATTGGAAACAGGCAAGAAAGTTAATATCACGACAGACATTCATACGATACGTAATTTTTGACGAGAACCTTATAGGACTCGAACTGGTAAGGGAAGAAATTAAGATGACGAAACCGATTTATATAGGACAGGCCCTTCTAGATCTTTCAAAACACTTGATGTATAATTTTTATTATAATATTTTGAAGAAACAGTTAAAAGATGTTATGTTGAATTATCCGGATACCGATGCATTTCTGTTTGAAACCAGTAGTGACATTTATGAATTTATTAAATCTAATATACATCTCTTCGATACATCTAATTACCCGATCGATAATGTGTACGGTATTCCGTTGATGAATAAAAAAGTCGCTGGTCTATTTAAAGATGAATTATCGGGTAAAGTTATGACAGAATACGTAGGTTTACGTTCAAAATTGTATTCATATCGATACGATGGCAAAACGGTCAAGAAATCTAAAGGCGTTACGAGTGATGGCATGCGGTGCATAACGTTTGAGGATTATCTATCCTGTGTAAATGATATGACAGCCGTACGTCATGCTAAACAGACGTGCTTTAGAAGTTATAAGCACGTTGTTCGAACCATCGAGAGTAATAAAGTTGCTCTTAGAGGATTCGACACGAAGCGATTTATACAGAAAAATTCACATGAAACCTTGGCCTGGGGTCATCATTCTGTACCATTGGATAAGTAATCGTATAAAAAATATGTGAAAAAATCTTGTAAAAAAGTTGACAATGTATTTTAAAGCTAACAAAAACATGTGAAATAATTTGCTTTTTAATGATTTGACACAAATATTTAATTTTTCAACATGTGTACATGCAGCAGTGCAAGCGTGATTGAAGTAATGCTTTTTGTGATTTGAGATAAATCTTTACACTTTATAAAACTTATGTACATGAGTCATGATGTCATTTTAAGCAAGTCTTGAAATACGTTGTCAAGTTTTGGTGCTCATTCATTGCTTTGAGTTGCTGATGGTATGTATAAATACCTTTGGAGGACTATAATCCCGCTTATGTATGGGGATATAATATGATATATAATATGAGATTATTGCATCTCTCAATTCCTTAAAAGAGGTAACAATTAATTTTAAACTTATGTTTAAGGACTTTAACGTGCATAATACTTAATTTGTTTTATGTATACATGCATATTGGGATAAAGCTATAATTTGGACAGGTGTTTACTATTCTATTGATGCGTCGTTAATTTCTTTTTTTTTTTAAAAAAAGTAACCATTAATTTGAACTTAGATTTAAGGATTTTTCAAGTGTAAGACACTCAATTTGTGTTTATGTATGCACGCGCATTGAAACTTTTTAAAATGTAAGCATCATTAACCATTAACTTTACCGGATATTGATTGGATAATATTATAATTACGGTGCTGGGGACTACATTTTCGCTAGTACGCATCTTTAAAATGTAAGCATCTATTTGAACTTGGATGTAAGGAGTTTTAACATGTGAAAATACCTAATGTGTTTATGTATGCATGTGTACTGAAGCTCATTTTATAAAGAATGTGAGCATTATTCTCTATTAAATTGAAGTTAATTTAGGGAGTTTTAACCTGTTGTGGATGCATTATCTCTACAGGGTTTATTTAGAATAAAAGTATGGTTTCTTGGGGTGGGTTACAATTCTGCTTATATATGTATGTTTTAAGAAAATATATACATTATTCACTATGAACTTTGAACTTAGGTGTAAGGAGTTTTAACCTGTTGTCGATGTATTATATATAGAGGATTTAGTTGGGGTAAACATATAATTTTGGGGGGACTGCATTTCTGATTATGTTTGTAGGTATATTGAAATTCTTTTGAAGATTAAACATTAATTTGCACTAATATTAAAAGAATTTAACATGTAAAACACTTTACTTTTATTTATATGCACATGTATTGAAGCTGTTTAAAACACAGTGTAAGCATTATTTTTAGAGGATTTAGTTGTGATGTTCTACTGAAAAATTTCTGATTATGTAGCCACGTATACTGAAACTAAAAAATATAACCATTATGTTTAGAGGATTTAGCTGGAAAGGAATTATAAAATAAAAACACTAAATTTTTGGGAAAATATCTTGTGTATTTATTTATTTATCAATAAAACATACATTCCTTTTTACACAATATCCTTAACATCGATCCATTCCTTTGTAGGAAAACCCAGCCACTTAACGTACGCACGATTACCACGTCGGCGTATCACTCTCTCAACAAGGTATACATTAGGATGGCGTGTTTTTAGTAGTTCGTGACCATAAAAACCGCCCTGTATTTCATTTCCTTCTGCATCCTCCAGAAAATAGACAACTGGGTTAGTATTCCTTGCACGAACAATCCGAAAGATCTCCGTACTCCAATTGGCCGTGTAACCTTTCTCAAGTAGTCCCTTGTACCTGGAAATCCTTACACGATCACCGACATGAAAACTCCTTGCATTCCTTTTCTCTCGACGTTCACGCCCGCCATAACGATATACACTAAGGAGCAGATCGTTGTTGCTGACGTCACGGGGCTTCATGCGAATCGTCGTATGGTAGGTATTGTTGTATGAATCGATGATTCTAGGTAGCATTTGTAACCACTGATGCGAACCCTGAATCAGGAATTCTCTATGCATGTTCATTTTAATTGTTCTAATCAACCTTTCCACTGCTGCAGCCTTGATGCTACTGAAAGTACTGTAATGATTGATTCCATTCCTAAGCATTAATTGCCTGAAATGGCGATTGTAAAACTCCTTCCCATTATCACTTTGAACGTTCTTAGGAGGTGAATTCAACTCTGATAGGATACCGTGCATAGCTCTTGTCACGCTAATGCCACGTTTATCTTTCAATGCTCGTGCATAAGCCATTTTAGAATAGAAATTAATAGCAATAAGAATATACTTATAATTTCTATTTTCTTTTGCATAAGGTATCATTTCAATAAGATCTATTTGTAGTAGATCATTAAGACCTTTACTTATTATTTTACGGCGTAAGAAGCGCCTTCTTGCCGGCGAGTGTAATTCGCTTGCTATGACACGTTTAATCATGCTATGATTTTCGAGTTTTTTAATTCTGTGATTATTTCCTGAATCTCTGCTGAATGGTTAAAGTTACCCGCATCCCTCGATGCAATGAGTAATCTCAATCTGTCTATTAGAACGTTGGGATCGGTCCAATAGATGTAATCCAGTTTTCTGCCGGGTACGTGCTCCTTCCAGTAGAGAGCCGAGCCCGTGCGACTGGAAACAAGATCTCGAATAATATTGCGATACTTGTAACCGCGGCTTGCTCTTATACGCCCGCTCCTAGCGTATCCCTGCCTGTAAACCTGAGTATTCTGCAATATCTGCGAATAGGCGTCCAGATCCTCTTCGGTATATGATGAATTGAGCGGCGATCGCTTGAAGAGCAATTCGTACAATCCAGGACTTGCATCGTAGCTCTCTTGCCCTATCTGAATACCGTCATCGGTGAAATCGATAGTTTTATTCCCTAGTTTATATTCTCCATCTTCATACCGCACGCCGTAGGTGGCATCCATGTCGCTGGAGCTAGCAGTTCGAACCTTCTTCAGGTACTCTGCAAGTAGATCATCCTCCTCCTCATCCCCATCCTCTTCTGCATCGTTAACGACTGGTTTTGACTTGTCACGATCCCTGTTGGCTATAACCTTCAAGGGCTCGGTTACAGGCTGGAGAACCTCGGACATGACGCGGTGAGTTTCGAACTTGAGACCTTTCAGGGAGCGTAACTTTTCTCGTATTGCCCTACTGTGACGAGCGATTGATTGTTTGAGTCTTATACCTTCGGCAGCCATATTGTACTGAATGTATAATTAACCTACTGCAGATATTTTATATGAAATTATAATTTCTATACTTAACATGTGACCATCCTTAGCACGTTCCACTGGTGCTGTGAAAGTGAGTAAATCACCAGTTCGAATAGGGACAGGATACCTTTCAACTAATTTATCGTTTATTGCAAACATTGTGTCATGCGCCGTATGAGGGTGTATTGATGAAAGCATAGAACAAGAAATTACATTCCCATTTCCTGGAGACTTGTAGAATTCGAGACCCGAGGATAACGTATACCTTAACGAGGGACCTCTAAAGGGTCGTGTATGCAGTGAAATGATGAGCTGACCTTTCAGTTGTTGTAACATGCCGTTTACGATATGTCTCGTCTGTATTTTCATGTTGTCAATATCGTTCACTGCACTGGTTAGATTCTTATCCAGTTCCGTCTGTCGCTCGGTTATATCTTTCACGGCCTTTTCCACTGCTGTAGATATAGTTTCGGCAACGGTTATTATCGTTCTAGTTAAACCGGTTTGCAGTTCATTCTGTTTCTGTATATAGAACCGATTAACATATTTCATGGTTGCAGCATCGTTATCCTGTGCAGGATCGGCTATATCCTTTAATCGTTTCATTCGAAATGATAGATTAGCATCAGACTCTAGAATTGGCATTCTGGCATCTATATACTTTTTATTGATAACATCGTGATCGTCAATGGGATCCAATAGAACTTTCATCCTTATAGCATCCAGAATGACATTGTTATCCGAATCACGTTTAAATGCATATTTTGTTAAGTATTCCATTAGATGTTCATATTGGAGGTCGCGGGATTTTTGTATGTGATTCCTAAGCATAGCTTCAAACTGGCCCATGCGTTGATATGAAGCCTGTTCGCTGAAGATCTGCATTCGACTCTCGACATCACTCGTACACGCGTCCACATAGCTCTTAGTTGATGCGTCATCACTTTCCTCAGGATCGTGAACGTTGCGCAATCGCTTTCCCTTGAATTGATAGTTTCCCGATCCATCTCTACTTATGGTATACCGGTTAATCACGCCCCGGGAGGGTATGACTCTCCGAGATCCGAACCTATCGATACTCATGACTACAATGAAGGATGCGCGTTATTTATTCACTCTGATAAAGATGTCGAAACCGTGACGGTAGCGCCCTTCGTTCAAAGGGAACTCGGGTACTATGACAACGAAAGGTCGCGAGTTCGATCCGTCATTACTCTCCCAAACTTGTTTACACATGTCCTTAAATTCCGCATACGTCATATCTGTGTTTACGTAATCATCATATATATGCTTTAAGTTGAGGTTATCCTGTCTGAAGAGCACGATCATATTTGCATTATCTCTAATTAAATGTTTAGGCACCTTCGCATATGACTGTGCTAAGTATACGGCATCGACATTGCGATGTCTACCCATGCTGTAATATGACGCTATTTTTCCATGCTTCTCATTTATGACATCATCGAATACGAATATGGAGTTTCCTCGGGCTTCGGGTGGTTGAACCACCTTCTCGCCATCCTCGAACGTGAAAACTCCAATATCGGGTATGGTTTTTAGCACCTTGAGCAAATACTGGTATTTCGGTTGGTGCAACGATTTTGAATATATGTAGAGATTCTCGAACCTAAGACCATTTTCATGGATGAGCAAGTTCAGTAGAACGTTCGTCTTTCCAGCATTCGAACTACCCAAGAGGAGTGCTCTGACGTTGCACGGGAAGAGCGCGCCGTGTCGTCCTTTGCGTATGTCGTTGTCGAAATCGAGCACCTGTATAGGCAACTTGCACTTTTGCTTCACTACTTCCATGTCGCAACTAAACATATAAATCATAACGTTTGCTTTTTTATTTCATAGTAAGCCATGAACTCTGCAGGCGTAAAGAAGGGATCCGGAATCCTTAATTCGCTAATTAATTCTCTTCCGTTTGAGGCTCATTTACCAGGGTACCGATTCTGTGGACCTGGAACGAAACTACATAAGCGTCTGCAGAGAGGGGATTCTCCCAGAAACGCTTTGGACTCAGCCTGCCTCACTCACGATCTCGCTTACGCCACTCATCAGGACGCAGATTCGCGACGTTTGGCCGATAAGGAACTCGTTGAAAAGGCTTGGAGTCGAGTAAAGTCTGCTGACGCATCTTTCGGCGAGCGACTTGCAGCCCGACTTGTAACAGCCATCATGAAGGGGAAAGTTGCCATGGGCGCTGGAATGCGTAAGCGACGCAAGAGGATCATACCGAGCCCTCGAGGCGGTTTTTTACCTCTGATCCCGCTTTTGGCGGCTTTGGGCGCTGCAGGTAGCCTAGCCGGTGGCGCTGCTCAGATCGCCACGGCTGTGAATAAGAAACGTTCCGCGGAAAGACAGCTTGCAGAGTTGAGTCGTCACAATCAGAGCATGGAGGGTTTAGCTAGGGGTAAAGGCCTTCGACGTAAGAAGCGCAAGGGCAAAGGATTGCATCTTCGTGCAAAAAACTCGGGGCGAGGCCTGTATTTATCCCGGAAAAAGCCCTAAGTGCTGCAGAGATCGATGCCTATGCACGACGACTGCGCATTCCTCATTTTAGAGGTGTGTACATGATAGATAACTTACCTTCACGTCCTCGACATGTAGAAAGGATTATCGTAAATTTGGATATCTCGCGTAACCCGGGAACACACTGGGTTGCGATACGCAAGGATGGAGATGTTGCATTCTACTTTGATAGCTTCGGTAATCTAAGACCACCAAAACAGATTGAGTCCTACCTCGAGGGTGTTAAACTCATGTACAACACCAAGAGGTTTCAGAATTTTGGATCTGTGATTTGCGGTCATCTGTGCCTGCAGTTTCTCTTATAAAACGGATTTACCGACTTGAATGTTTGA
The DNA here is from genome assembly GCA_030765055.1 of Mantis religiosa. Lineage (NCBI taxonomy): Eukaryota > Metazoa > Arthropoda > Insecta > Mantodea > Mantidae > Mantis > Mantis religiosa. The sequence goes on from CM060952.1 coordinate 164,301,249, forward strand.
TCAAAATGAGTTACACAATCACCGTGAGCGGTTCGAATGCCAGCTTCTCTAGCTTTCTCAACCCGCCTCTTCATCTGGATCCGAATGGACTTTACGAAATAGCTCTATTGAATTTCGAAACCTTTTATTCCATTCCTAATGTGGATGAGAGCAACAACTTATTCCATTTCGCTCGTAATGACAAGAACGAGAGTATCGAGATTCCTCCTGGAACTTACGAATTAGATGATATCGCGCATTTTCTCAAGGGAGCCCTCGACGTCGAAGACGGGTTTATCTTACGTGCTAATAATAATACCATGAAGTCTGAGATAAAATGCCCATATACTATCGACTTTACTCAAGACAGATCAATTTGCTCTCTTCTCGGATTCAAAGCACAGCGTTTGATTCAACCGAACGTGATGACTGAGTCTGATGATTTGGTGAACATCTTCAAAGTTAGCATCATACGCATCGAGTGCAGCCTAGCCACGGGATCCTTCATTGACGGTAAACACGGTCATTCTCTGTACGAGTTTTTCCCGTCGGTTCCTCCCGGTTACCACATTTCGCAAGAACCATCTAGCCCTATATATCTACCAATCATCGATACGAATCTCATTGATCATCTCGACATTAGAGTGGTAGATCAGAACGGTGACGTGCTCGACTTCAGGAACGAAACCATAACCGTACGATTACACATACGTCGCAATGGGAATAAATTTTAAGCATCGTTCCTATATTAAGAAGCCTCTTCCGAGATTGGGCTATACTCGCTCATTGACAGGGCGTCCGATCACGTCGTCTAATCGAAGGTTCCTCGAGGCTTTGGGATTGAAAGTGCTATAATGGATGTCCTCGATGTAACAGGAGTACCGACCTTTGATGTTAAGATTAGTAAAGAGGAGGAGCACGTCTTGCTGCCATACAATACATCGGCTCTTGACGCGAACGATGAAATTAGAATACCGTGTCAAGCAGAAGATTTGTACACTCTTCCTAGTAGAAGTTATCTCTACATAGAGGGCTCTCTCACCAAAACAAGTGGCGGACCCTCCTCCTCAAAGCTGACCAACAATGCCATGGCATTTCTGTTTGACGAAATTCGTCTAGATATGAACGGCATTACTATAGACAGAACCAGGAATCCGGGCATTTCTTCAACGATGCGCAACTATGCATCTCTGAATGCACTGGAATCCGATCGAATGCAGAATGCCGGATGGACCTATCCGGGAGTTGACGTCGACATCGTGAATTCAAAGAATGGTGTCTTCAATGCTGTAGTTCCTCTTTCGATGCTGCTGGGCTTTGCAGACGATCACAAGGAAGTCATTCTCAATAGCAAATTTGACATGGTTCTCATTAGATCTAAAGATTCTAATAATTGTATATCGGGCAACGAACCAGCTATTATTCAACTAACTAGACTCGAATGGAGGATGCCCGTTCTTCGACTTTCAGATGGAGAGCGAGTCGAAAAGCTTAAACTCGTCAAATCCGATAAGCCACTGCACGTAGCCTTTCGAACCTTGTACCTTCACACTCAACCTGCGGTACCGCAAACTAAGGCCTTCACCTGGAACATTGCAACTACAACGAAACTTGAGAAACCTCGCTTCGTCATAGACGGTGCACAAACCGACAGACTGAATAAGCTTAGTAAGGATTGCTCACTCTTTGATCACTGCAACATCACCAATCTGAAGCTTTATCTCAACAGCGAGTGTTATCCTTATCACGATATGAACTTGGATTTTGAAAACTCTAAATTTGCATCTCTGTATGATCAGTATTCGAAATTTCAATCATCCTATTATGGAAAAGAAAATTACCCACTTTTGAAGAGAAGTGACTTTCTGAATTATGCACCGCTCTTTGTCATCGACTGCTCGCATCAGCCTGAGGAGACCGTGACCGGGGCCGTGAATGTGAGACTGGAAGTTCAAGCCTCATCTAACTTTCCTGCACAAACATCATTATATTGCCTGATTATTCATGATAAATTGTTCACCTATAAACCACTAACGCATGTTGTTCAATCTATCATATAAGGATGTAATTTTGTGGAAATAAAAAAGAAAACGAAACTCAAATTTATGTTATCTTTTTATCGATTTTAACATACATTTCCTTAACCTTTTCCCTGTCACTCCTACTTTTTGCATCGTATGAACACATTGATTTATATATGTCATGTAATTGAAATAAGTTTCTTTCAATATATGGGATTAGTCTCTTAAGTCCTCTTATGGCAATGCTATTTAGATTTATGCTGTTTAAGTTTAAGCACGTATTCACAAACGTTACTTCATTCACTTTATTCATGCACAGTAATATATTGTACGCATATATTATATTCTCACTGTATGACACTTTTGGATGCTTACCATCTTTCAAGTAAGTTTCCAACGCATCCATATTTTGCTTTATTATTAGCCAGTCTTTCTTTGTGATGTATACAAAAGTTTCATCTGTAGCTCTGATATAGAGGGATGGGAGTTCATGGTATAAGCCTATGTTCACACGGTGCCCGGAGTTGATGGGGATGTCGTCTACCATGAACACACTATTCGCCATCACTCTTTGTCACCTCTTCAGGAGCGGGGGCCATGGGTTCGAACATCATTATTATAAAGCTGTCCTTGTCGAAGATCCTCTTCTTCTTGAGCACCCTCGGCTTACAGCTCTTCTTCTCTGCTTTCTTGTCGGACTTGCGAACATGCACGGCTATGAGGATACGAATTATTACACGCTTTTATATTAAGTGTGACGTTTTCTTTTTACTCACTTTTCTTTATCTACTTCTTTGGACGGGCCGGCTTGTTTCTCGTCACGGATTGGAGGTGTTATGTCTTCACCTTCCAAGCTTCTGTAATTACACAATGAGAGAAATCTTTTTTACCCGTACACAAAACACTATAGCTCACTAATTTTCAGTGCTTTTTCTTTCCACTTACCTGAGATATACCTTGCACTGCATCCCACACTTGCCGTATGAAGTGACTTTGTCATGATGTGCAGGATTCTTGCAGACGGTTTGATGAGTCTTTCCATCACACATTTCCTCGTGATGATCCATCCAGTGTTGCTGCATGCTCTCGTAATCTTGCAGATGTTCCCAGAAGTTGATATCGCTCTCCACTCTACTTGTTTCGCTGCTCATCTTGCTGAGTGTTAGATGACAACTGACAGATGGAAGTGATCGATCGCGCACCCTCCCTGCAGTACATTGGTGCACTGCTACGGATTCATCTGCTCACGGAATCGGTTTGCATTCCTTATTGCGTCGTGTAGGAGGGGAGGATCCATAGAGTGTTTGATTCCTACGGCTCCCGATAATAAAATCAATACTTACTGATTTAAATAACTACACTCGACGCGTTCCTTTTTGCAAATGTCGACAAAGGTGAAGGCGATTGACAATTCAGTCTTACAGCATTCACATATAAATAACATGCATCACCCCTATTGCAGGAGTGCCGGGGGGACGGAGCGGTGTGTGCGTGTGTGTGTGTGTGTGTGTGTGTGTGTGTGTGTGTGTGAATACTGAAATCCATTCACATTTTTTTTTCAGTAATTACATTCATCAGTTAATTACATTTCACATACATACAACAAAATGACACGATTGCCCTTGCAGGCTTGGGAGAGATGCGTCGTTGTTGTCGTCGTCGTCGTCAAGCTCCTGGAGGGGGGGCACACGAACGCCAGCACATCAATATATATATATATATATATATATATATATATATTTAAACACAGATTTCTACTCGACTTTCAAGGCTCGGATTTCATGAACACGTGACACACGTGTTACTACACAACCAACCCTTCGATATTTTAACATGGGGATTCTAACACAACCAACACCCAACCTCTTCGATATTTGGACAGGCGGATTTCGCGTCGATTTTTAACCATGGGGTTTCAAAAACAGCTAACGCAGGTGTTTTTGAAACCCCACAAATCTACTACTCAAGTACAAAGCTGAAAGGCTTTTCAAAACTAAGAATTCAGAACTGCGTTTTAACTTAAAATGTACCTAATGTAGTTTAGTACACAAGTTACATTTCTGAAAAAATGGTCAGCGTACATGGTCCCTTAAGAGAATAGTAACAGCTCCTTCGACAAGTTTATTAAAATCTAACAGGGGGCCTCCATGTTCCCTTTCTTTTTCAAAATATTCATGCAGTGCATATACCAGTTCCCTTGCTTGTCCCCGTAGTGCGGATCCTTGTCCTTCTTTTGAATACTTTTTCTTGTGGGGAGCGAGTTCTGCGCCTATCTCGTTTTTTAGTTTTGCTAGTAGTTTGAGACACTCCCCTTACGCTAATAACACTAATATTAACCTAAAGCATTAATAACGTATAAAACATTAATACACTAATGAAATGACTAAATACCTAACGAAGAAACCGGCTTTTTAAGTTGAAAACTGTAGCCAAACAAGTACATTTAGGGCTGGCCCAATAGCTCAGTCGGTAGAGCACCTGCCTGCCGTGCTAGGGGTGCCGGTTTCGATTCCCGGCGGTTGGAGGGGGGATTTTTCTCCGACCAAGATAATTCCCCATCTACCCCAGAGTCTGGAAGTATGAGTGAGAGTGCGAATGTGTGCGTGATCTAATGATTAAAAAACCCAAAGATAACGAGCTAACACCTTCAGTATGTTCCAAAGGAGAACGGCCGCCGATATGATCATAGCAGTTAAAGGCGGGGTATAAATGGAACAAGGAAAAATGTACATTTAGGTTACGCACTCTTTACCTGACACATGCGTCTATGTGACAAAACAGTAATATGGTTTTGCGAAAACTTAGATAAGGGCGTGAAGGGGGAAGTCTCACCTAAGGAAGTCAAAGTTATTCGCCCGAGCCTTCAAGAGGTGTGTTCACTGCGGTTGCCATAGCAATTCTCCCTTCC